>OY757931.1:49794890-50054890 GCA_963585895.1 Sepioteuthis lessoniana | reverse complement strand
GTACAGAATTTATATTACAAATGGATCATTGTCTATCATAATTAATATTTGGTTCTAAAAAAAAAAAAAAATATAAATGAATAAATTAAAAAAGAAAAAAAAGAATACCAACACACATCAAACTGCTTACAAAGATGGGCTATGATGCTGTTAAATTATTCATTTGAAATGGAATTCTTACCATCAAAAGAGATTGCACATGCAGAGAGATTATCCAGATTAATACCAGAAAAATACTGAACTGCTAGAGGAGACCATCATTGTTTCATTAAGGTCCGAAATGGATGTAAAATACAGTTTATTCAATACACTCTAAGAACTTTCAGTTGCACTAGAGGAGATAAAATTTAAGACAAGATTTGATAAGTTCATTAATCAAACCAAAAAAGAATTAATGAACCAGAAAGTTAAAACAAATAATATATTTTCAATGTGCAACAGCATATTGATGCATGGAGAATGGGTGGGCATATCCGTAGTTTTAACAAAGAAAATTTTGAAAGATTTCCATACTTGGCACCCGGAAATGAGTAGAATGAAGGCTCTCGTGCGGAGTTACACATACTGGCCAGGTATGAATAAAGACATGAGTGTATGCAGTCTAACAACAGATTGGGAAACATTAGAACTTATCTGTAATGATAGACCTATTGTTTAGAATTTTACAAAGAACTATATCAAGTCTTTTGCATTCTTGCTTTGTCAGCTTAGACAAATTAGTCATGCTGCTCCATTCATTATGAGAATACTTCTTTAATTTATTGATTCATCCAAGAGTTGACAGCGTCATGCGAAGACTGAGTTTTTTTTTCAGGTTCACATGGTGAAATCATGCAAAAACTGCACATTGGTAGCAAAAACACCTCCCATAAGTTTCAATCCATGGCCTAAGACAGACAAACCATGGTCTCATCTACATATTGACTATGCTGGTCCGATAAAAGGAACATACATTTTGTCATAGTAGACAGCTTTACAAAATTGCCAGAAGTTTTCAAATCAAGACACTTACGACTAAAACCACAATGAAGGTGTTACAGGAACTTTTTACAAGATTCGGATTGCCAGAAACCATTGTATCTAACAATGGCATACCATTTACTTCAAAAGAATTTAAAATTTCAGTAAATTACTCTCAATAAATCACCTAAAATCGGCACCTAACCATCCAAAATCAAATGAATTGGTGGAAAGATTTATCAAAGTATTTCCAAGAACAATTAAAAAGGCAAATGGGGTCCAAGCAGAAAATGAGGAATTACAAGAATTCCTATCCATTTATCAAATAACACCTAATCCAAATACTATTGCAAACATGTCCCCAGCAGAACTGATGAAAATTCAATCAGTATTCGATAAATGGATTCCATCAAAAAAAGGAAATAAGAAAAAAATTAATACCTCTAATAAGGCTTATAGTCCAGGGAAAAAATTTATTCCCTAAATTATTTAGGTAAAGCACCCTAGTTAGAGGGCATTATTGAAAAAAGAATTGGTAATATGATGTACAAAATAAAACATCCAAGATGGAAGGTTTGTAGACATTAACTAAATAAAAAAAAGATATTCCCCCAAACACAAATGAACGAGTTGAAGAACCCATGTCCATCATTTATGAAATGTTTGAGGTACCTAGGCCCTCACCAAAACAACAAAATTGTACAAGTAAATGAAAACATACCCCAACGGGAACTATGGACATAAAACATCAAAAGACAAAAATATGTCCTACGGACATAATGAAATTTGTTTTTTTTTGGGGGGGGGGATGTTGTAAAGTGGCTCGTACAATGTAACTTCCAGTATCTCGGAGGAATAAAAAAACACTGAGTTTCTCGATCTCAGTCAGTAGTAGGACCAACTTCGGACATAACACCAACAGCATGGGTCTTATGATATTTGTTGGACAGTACCACTTCAGTTAATAAATAGATAACTTTATTTCACTGTGTATCTCTTCCTTACAACAATACAACACACAAATATACACACACATAGATAGATAGACACAGACACACACACTATTATGCTGGAATGACTGGATGGGTCAAGGGTTGCCTCCCTTTATACTATATTGCGCACCCAGCATCATGTAAACATTTTGATGAAAGAAAAGAAAAAAAAAAAGTTTCTTAGGCAAAACTGCTGTTAATGTAGAAGACTTTCTATTCCCAGGTGTGCAACATACATGTATATGCCTAGCAAAATACCAATAACCCTAGACTTGGTTTAATACAAACAAGCTGAGTCAGGCATTGTTTTTACAACAAATTTAATAAAAATAACAAATAGAAGTGAGAGATTATCAGTTTTTAGGGGAGTCTGAGAACATAGAAGCTGATAACAAGGTACATATATACATGAGCAATACATTATCATAGACATTCAGGGTTTTCCGATTTTTGTGGGTAATGATGCATACATGAAATATTTTGAAGGTAAATGAGTGTATGCAGTCTAACAACAGATTGGGAAACATTAGAACTTATCTGTAATAATAGTCCTATTGTTTAGAATTTTACAAAGAACTATATCAAGTCTTTTGTATTCTTGCTTTGTCAGCTTAGACAAATTAGTCATGCTGCTCCATTCATTATGAGAATACTTCTTTAATTTATTGATTCATCCCAAGAGTTGACAGCGTCATGCAAAGACAGTTTTTTTTTTTCAGGTTCAGCCATGCTCTGCATGAGCACTGAATTTCTCCTCACTTCAAATACTCGAGGTCAATACACGAAATGAGCTGGTTCTTCAACTATCGTTCTATAAAAAGTTCACACTCACCAGCAGAACCGTCATTATTGGCATCATAAAGTAGGCTGCTGATTGGTTGACATCATCCAATCAGTGTTCTCCTGTCACTTCTTCGAAAATCAGCATTGTTGGGCAACTGCTACGGCTACATAATGTGTCAGTGGAACTAATTAATAAATCTTTTCTCATCGATTTGTGCATTTTTCTTAATGAGATATATATATATATATATATATATATATATATATATATATATATATATATATATGCAAATTTCATTGAACATAATAGACATTTTATGCCTACATATTCTCTTTTGGATCCGTTCGTATTACTTTTATCGTATTCGGGGGGAACTGATTAAGGTATTGTCCATAGTTGTATGTATCCCTAGTACTTTCTGCCCGACTTTGGGCCATCATCAGGGGAGAATCTGTTACAAAAGTAATGTAATTTTTGTTTTAGCAAATTACTACTGTGTAAGGACGTCTTTGCTGTTGGAGATTATGGCGCTTGCTTTTAAATGTAATTCTGTAAATAGTGCCAGTAGCTAAAGACATTTAAGTACGTTAGTACTGGTTTGAAAATTAATTCTATTAAGTGCTGGTTGCAGGTTTCTAATATATAGTGCTTCGAGAATCTGAAGTTTTTGTTTATTATTTTGATGTTCGAGTATTGTTGTGCTAGGGATACATACAACTATGGACAATACCTTAATCAGTTCCCCCCGAATACGATAAAAGTAATACGGGAATTCGATCCAAAAGAGAATATGTAAGCATAAAATGTCTATTATGTTCAATGAAATTTGCATTAACGAAGAAATGCTGCCTAAATATACATTATATATATATATATATATATATATATATATATATATATATATATATGAGGGTAGATATACACACACACACACACACCTGCCCTTCTGCGGGAGAAGAATGTACCACAAGGTCAATTTAAGTCTTGGTTGCATTATCTTAGGATTAATTACTATAAAGTAAAATGCATTATAGCATTTTTCAAATCATTTATCAATAATTTTTGTGTGCGTTTTGTTTTTTAAAGAAATCCTAAGAAAGAAAATGGAAGTTTATTAAAACTAACTCACACTCCGGGGGTACAAGCGGTTTGCCAATGGTGGCACACCAGCCCACAGGATGAACATCTCGTGTGCAAAGGTTGATCCAGAAGTCCTTGGATGAATCATTCCCAAAACCTTCATATCGCATGAGAGCCTTATAACCTGAAATGTAAATGTAATTTTTGTCAATTTTTACCATGAAAAAAAAGAATGGTTTAAAAAAATAAATACAAACATAAAAATGATTAACAATGTTAATTCTTTTTTTAAGCAAACTTTGAACATTAACTATTGTGATTCGGTTTAGTAATAACTAATAATTATTATTTATCAAGCTTTAGTAGGTGTAAGACCAGAAATATTGGGGCAACCACCAACAACTGAACTTTAACAATTGTCTTATCACAGCACACCAACCATTGACACATGGGAGAAATAAAAGAAATAAATAATCATAACTTGAGATTTGGCACAAGTTTGAAAGAATGGAGTATCCAAAGAGTATCAAACTCATAATTCAATGGTAAATGTCAGTTAGACAAGTTAGTCAATGATGATGTGGCACCAATTTTGTAGGTTTACAATACCACCATACTTATATCCAGAAATGTTTACACAATAGAAACAATTCTGGCCAAAAACAATATAGTTATGAAAATGTAAGTAATTTCAGTTATTTACATTAGCAAGAATACTTTATGAACAGCTAAAGTGAAATGGTATTTTTTATCATTTATAAAAAATGTTATTCTACAGTTTTCATCTACTTTATTCAACATAATGTTCCAACTCTTCTAAATTTGATTTTAAGCATGTTATTTCTGAAATATCAACATTTGAATACAGGTAAAATATTTCAGTCTATTACAATATCTCAAAAACTCATGCATTTAAAATCTGCAGACAAAATCTTGTCAGATCTGCTCCAAACCAAAAATGCTAAGTCAATGTCCAGTTTCAAGATGCCCATTTCCTCAGCCACAATCTTCCCATTGTACCCAAAGTAGTGTTACACAAAAGATAGGTGAGATCTATTTTTGACATGTAGTGTAGCATTCAAATTAAGCCATTAAGCACATGGAAAAATACATTTAACCAGTTTGATGAACAACTGTGGATCTTAAGACCATGGCTTTCATTGGATAGTTTGAGTCAGGTGACCAAAATAGCTCTAGAGTTAGAATTTGAAAACTATCTTGCTATTAAACTCCCTGTTTAGTTGGATGGGTGCTGAAATTGTAATCACTAGGAAATAAAGGCAACATAAAATTGTAGACATATGGTCATTTATCATCTCAGCTGAGAAGAACAAAGAACAAGTGGGAATGCCAATAGACAACAAAGATCAAAGGAAGCAACAAAGTGAAGTAAAGAATGAACTGAAGAGAGTTAAAGTAAGGTGAAAAGATGGGAGATGACTGATCATAGTGTAAGGCCCATCTACGTGGTGCATTCAATAAGTTTCCAGACGTTTTTGTACAGGCATTTAAAATTGTCATAGACTCTTTAGAATTCAGTATCTTATTGCTATATATCTTATGAGATGACTGACCAATTTTTATGATTTCAGATTCAAATGAACAGCTACAGTAGCAATTGGAATACACCCTACTAAAGCCTGATTGTCACAGCTGGTGATTTTCAAAAATGCAATTTGGACATGAGGACACTTTAGAAGATGATATGCAATAAAATTCTGTTTTAAACTAGGAAAAAATGCCACAGAAACGTATGGAATGCTTCAGACTGCTTTTCGGCCATCTTGCATGAATTGAGCATCAGTTTTTGAATGGCATAAGAGATTCAAGGAAGGCAGGGAGTCTGTGAGGGATGATGGGAGGTGTGGGAGGAGTAAGGAAGTCAGAACACCAGAGTTGATTGGCCAAAGGGTTATGGTTACTATGTTGAGGTTTTAAGGGAGTTCAGGAAGAGATTCTGTTGGAAGAGGCCAGGACTCTTCAAATCAGGTCAGTGGCATTTCCGCCAGGACAATACACCAGTCCACAACTCAATCCTTGTCACAGACTATTTGACCAAGATGGGCATCAAGACAGTTCCTCATCCTCCCTATAGTCCAGACCTTGCTCCCTGTGACTTTTGGTTATTCCCAAAGCTCAGAGGCTGTCGTTATGAGACAATTGAAGAGATGAAAGAGGCTTTGACGAAGGTCATTGACACGCTCACACAAGAGGACTTCCATGGGGCCTTCCAGAAGTTGTTGGAATGGTACAACAAGTGCATTGCTGCCAGGAAAGATTACTTAGAAGACTAGAGTTTCATGTGTGTACTATTAATAAAAGTGCTCATACGAAAAAAGTCTGGAAACTTATTTAATGATCCTCATATACATATAAGATAGCTGGAGAGTAGAAGATGTATAGCATAACCCAGTATATAACAATAAGTTCAGAGTCAATGTCTGATGCCTAAGACATCCCAAAAAGGAAATATCAACAAAATTAAATAATTTCTGAAACTACCCAAAAGTAAATGTAAAAGTCCCCATACTAAACTTAACCTAGTGTTACACCCCACCCTCAGGAGAGGGTGAATAAATCCCTTCAATCTATTAATAAACATAAGTTTCGATGGTTTCATTTATTGACATTGAAATAAGAGAAATAATAATGTTTCCTTTATTTCTCAATTTTCTTTTAACAAAAATTCTAAATGCCAGCATCAGATATGAACAAAAAACACAGATGTTTCAGATTGTGTAATGGTTATTTATATAGGCTGACAGACTATTACTAGTAATGTATTTGTCGCTGCCTCCCACCAGACAGGACTTGACACAAGGTTATAGGCTGACAGACAATTACTAGTAAATTCAATTCTTATTCATTTAGTGATCCACACTTCTGACCTTATGTCACTTTTAAGCTAAGCTTAGTAAATAAGTTCAAATAAAATGATGCAAATCATTTTCTTCAGAATATTTCATGAAGCAGACTTCTGGATCAAATATTTGTAAAATGAATAAATGTAATGAAACAAAAACTTATTATATTCTAACGAGATTAAATTAAAAATTAAGCTTACCAGCAATCCTTGTGACAGTAGCAATCCAAAATACATTTGTCAGATCAGTATCATAATTAGGAACTTCAACTTTCATACCAACAGTGATGTTATCCCATCCTTCACTCATAGCAACCTATATGAAAAAAAATAGTTGAGATCCTTACTTAGTTGTATGAAGACTAACAAATCAATATTAAACTTTATATCTTAACTTTGACAAATTGCATACAATGTTTGTAGCATGATAGTCATTACTTTTAATATATGAAATTTGACCTGAAATAGTTTGATTTAATTTAAAAAATAAAAATCAAAATGAAATCATTTAATAATTCAGTGTTTAAAACAAGCATTTTTCAGCATCTAAAATAGCTTCAAATACTGTCTGTTAGCCAATTTTTATATCAAAGTTTTACTTCACATTCTCACAACATTTAGAATACCATTTGTCATTCTAGGTTTTATTCTAGATGATCTTAAATTTTTATCCATAATTGATATTAAGATAAGATATATAACTGTAAGTGCAATTTTGAAAATTTTAACTTTAGCTTACTTTTAGAACAATTTGCTTTGAGACAATGTTATTCCATCAGTGCTAAATGCTCTTAAAGAATAATGTAATTTCCAATCCAATTTACAACTTAAAGTTGATTTGCATTTGAGACAACCTCAATTTTTCAGGAAACTTAATTGCTAGTTATAGAGTACTTATCCTTATTCATTTGCAATTAAGTATACTATAAATATGATATATGACTTGACCACTAAGGAAGCATTTAAGCTAATATCAAATTTTATGTTCCTGATGTACTGAAAGTAAATATTAAAATCAGTGAACCATATATTTTTTTTAAATCTCAAGATACAATTTTTATACATACATGTTTGAAGCAGCTAACAGGAGCAGCTTCAGTGTTAGAAGACATCAAGTAGGGTCCCCAATCGAAAATCCGATCACCTGGATAAAGTAAATAAATAGACAAAAAATAACATTTCAAGATTATGAAAAAAGGAAAGAAATGAAAATTTCTGTTCATACTAAATCATCACAGCAACATAAAAATAAATAAATAAGAAATAATGAATATAGCAATTAAAAGAAAAAAATATCTGCATATAAATTTACATAATTATCAAGTATACTACAATGCCAAATTTGTGTGTGTCTGAGTATCACAGCCAAATAGAAAGTCCTAAGAACCTGACCTTTTGTATGGATATTGACTTGACTTTGGCTTCAACTAATTATTTAAGGTTAACCTCTAAGGTCATATTAGCTCACTAAAATTCTCTAGCACTCTTCAGTGCAATATGCATCACTATAAGAAAAGAGAATCTAGTTCTATTCTTTCTTCAGAGCACAAAGCACATACAGAATCATTTCTTTTGTGTGAACATATACCTGTAGAAGGGTGAAAAATGTACCAATTGTGTGAACAACAAAAACAAGAAGTTTAAGCATCCAATGAATTCTTTAAATGTTTCAAACTTTTTGTAAAATTGACAAAGAAAAAACATTTACTCTGAAAAAGGTACTTACTTTTACTACTGTTGATAGAGGTAGGAAAGATACGATGATGCGACTGGGAACTCTTAGAACCGGAACTTTGCTTCTTTGAAGAACTATGAGTTTTCTGAAAATTAAAATAAAATTATGTTTTTTATAAAGTACTGAAACTGACGATGCTGTTATAGGAAAAATTGAAATATTTTTATCCTCCAAACTTCTTACATTAAGATAAGACTAGTAGACAAAAAATGCAATCATGTCAGCTTTTAAATATTTGCCATGATATAGAGAAAATAAATGTAACACTATGAATCTCATCCTTATTCATAATTCCTTCCAAATAGAATTCCAACCTAGTCAGCTGGGGTGGTAGAATATGCTGAATGTATCTCTGCAGAGAAATAAGGCCTCTTCCCAACAAGTGTCTGGGATATGACACTAAACTGCATCTAATGGTAAGACTCCAGTCCTGTTTGATCATTTACCACACTTGAAACAATTCAACTGAGTGCAAACAAATGAATAAGGTTGAACAGAATTAATAGTGTTAAACAGCAATACTTGAAACCATTTAATTATGTGCAAACAAATAATTTCTGGCTTGTTTTAAAATGTTACCAACAAACTGTTTTCAAATCATCTAATATATGTATAAATAGGATTTGGAATACCAAGGTTGATATGCTATAATATACAAACAACTAACCTAATAGAATTTCAAGAAAATTGCAACATAATTTAATGACAAAGACATTGTTCCTCATATTTTTAAAAATATAATACAAAAATTCTAATTGTTAAGCAAGGAATATATAAATAAGGATAAACCTTTGCCAATTTTTGAAGTTTTTCCGTCAAGAAACATGACAAAGTTTACATTATATAGATTTATTAAAAACTTGGTAGAATCTACTTGCCTATCTAGAAGTGTACAGATATCTCCCCACCTATTTTCGCTATGATATATTCTATTGAGACAGAATCACAAACCCATTTCTCTCAACTGGACCCAAATTCACTGATCATTTCCGCGATATATTTTATTGATTTTGGTTTGGTTTTACTGCACTTCAACCATTGTAGGTTATTAATGCCAAATCCAATCTTTTTTACATATAAAGTTCTATTTCAAACAATTCAGTTTAGTATGAATATAGTTTATGTTTACACACAGTTAAATGTCAAAACAGTTCTATTTCAAACAATTCAGTTTAGCATAAGTACACAGTTTAGTTCTATTTGACCCATAGATAGGACCCTATCAGGTGTTACCACTCCAGGCCAGAGTGAACTGGGAGCAATGGCAATGAAGTGGTATTCTGCATTCCCCAAAGCTCCAGCATTACTAGAACCTCACCATCAGATTGTTTAGTATCATATCTAGGACACTAATTAGAACAGAAGCGAGGGGAGGGAGTCTTACTCCTCTGCAGAGCAGTAATTGGTGTATTCTGCAGCCCCAACTGACTGGGCAATATACTTTACTGAATTTTTTTGCAAAAAGAAATAAGGAACAACAGTATATATTTGAAATAATAAGATGAAGAGTTAAATGAAAAATAACTAATTAGTAATATTAATAAAGAAAGCCAAAGCACTAAAAAAGAATTTACTTTCAGGAAAAGTATTGTTTATCCTGAAGTTATGAATAAAAAAATAAAATATTATTTACAGTAGTTTCATTTATTCAATCTATATTTTGTGCATGCGAGTATATATATATATATATATATATATATATATATATATATATAAAAATCATTACAAATGCCACCTTGATTCTTAATTCCTAGTGATTGTTTTTTATTAAACCAGGAAATTTCCACAGCTGCAGCTAGTTATAGAATAATGAATAGTTTCAGTTTGAGAGAGCCAATTTTAAGCAATTTAATTATAAGATAAGTACTTGGATTTTATTGAATCCCTACCATAAAGTAAACAGCATTAAGTTGAAACTTACTTGTCCAGGTGTGCCAGAACTTTTCCCTACAGGCTTTCCTTCACGTTGGGCAGTAGCAAAACTTCGGGAACATGAGAGACTACAAAATCGTTTTGATTTAGAGTAGAAAGCATGTTTGACCCCAACAGTGCCACATTTTTCACAGGTAGCTGCAAATTTCAAAAGAAAATTTTAAATTCTGCACAAAATCTATCATTAGATAAGATGTTAACTGTCAATCACACTAATAATATAAAGGATAATGACATGAATAATGTAATTGGATCAAAATGTAGCTGTTGTGGTCACTGATTTTATTTACTTCATAAGTACTTCAGGAAAAGCATTAAAAACCAATCCACTCTTTGCTCTCTCTTACTAAGCTATCTTCACTATAATGTCGTCACTAGACAGTACAATGTTATGGAAGAGTATATACACGAGTACTCCAATAGGGTAAAAACAATAACAAATGCAGAATCAAGGAGATCAGGAAGGAATGAAGGGTAGTTTAAAAAAAAAAAAAAAAAAAAAAAAAAAAAAAAGAAAAGAAAAGGTTAACTTTGATCTTCAAACTGTAGGGTTATTGTAGCTCAGTAATAGCAGCTGGCAAAAGAAAACATGAATTTGCATCTCACTAAGAGTTTATGTTTTGTTATTACCAATTTGAGTTGTTTGTTCATTGAAAGAAAATTTCCATGAAAACAATTAAAAGTTAACATGAAAGAAGATAGTTAAAATCAATGATCACTTCACTTTCCCTAATTATTTGCCTAAATCAGAGAAAACTAGCTTTACATCAAGTGTTTATAAAAACTGAATTGATATATATATATATATTTTAGACAAATGAATTGATATAGTATAGCAAAACAAAAACAAAGACCTGTCCAAGCCATGGTTTGAACTGGGTTAGCTAATTCCATTCTCTTCACTGATAATTAAACCATCCATACCTCTGACTATGAAATACACCCAACAATAAAAGCTAAAATAGGTATTGTTATGCTTGCAACATGTAAAATAGTTTGGCACTGTGAGTGGAGTCAAAAGTTTTTCATTCAAATTGTTTTTATCATTATTACACACATACAAATTCCCTAATTTTACCACTCATAAATGTTTAGAGGAAAAAAGAATAAGAGAAAATCTTTCTCAATCTAATGCTGAGTGTATACACTTTGAAAGAAGATCATCATATATATATATTACATTTGTCGCTGCTTTAATTGCAAACTAAGTGTGAATGCTATTAGAACATAAACATTGCAGTACATAGTAAAATTCCATCACATGATTAACATTGGTTTAATCTTAGAGAAAAAAAGCTAAACTAAGAAAGACTTTTTAATGTCAGTCTAGAAACAATAATCACAAAATATCAGAGGAAATTAATATAAAATTAACAGTCAAAATAAGTTGTTTGTACATGAATCAGATATTTCTGCAAGTCTCCATTTGATTAAAAGGACTTAGGTAATTGATTACTGGACAATTTTTGTGAATAAATGAATAAATTAATGTAATATAAGACAAAAAAGTGAAAATTAGGATGACATTGCTTAGACAATAAAACTTCTATGACTTTCATTAAAAGCTTTTACAATGACAGTGCATTAAGAAAAGAAAGTATTTTGACCAAGAGTTTGACTACTACTGTCAAGCAATGTGAATTCAAATGGAATGAAACAATTTACTTCATGAGTAAGAGGAAAATGAACAATTCTTTTAACAACCAGGAAAGAGTTCTCTTATTTTTAATGCAAAACTACAAGAGTAAGAAAATAACACTGAAATTAATAATTCAATGAAATTTTATAAAAAGATAATGAAAGTAAAAGGTTATGCAACAAAATTTCCTTTCAGAAAATTCTTTATTCATCATTTCCATATTCTAAAAAAATATTCCATTAGCCATTTTAGCAGTACAAATAAATAGTTCTGCTGCTAAACATAAAAGCTGTTTGTGACATTTACAAGCTTGAATTGTACTACCTGTCAAATCATGACACTAGCTGAAGTACCCATCTATGCCAAATAAGTGGTCAAAGATAAAACATAGAAGAGTTTTACCAATTATATTTTGTTATATTATCTTATGAAGCAAATATTCTTCTTTGAAAATTTGCATTTAAAATATTTTAACCAAAGAATATTTTTTGTTTACTGATGCTAAGTATTACTTGAGAATAATTACTATACAATATAAGAGATAGCTAACATAATAAAAATATCCAAATCAAGCACTGAAAATCATTTAAACAAGCTTGGTTATGTTAGTTGTTTTGATGTGTGGCTTCATCAAAAGTGGAGTGGGAGAGCTTCTGGACAGAAATTTTATGTATTATTTGTAGAGAACTTATTTTATTTTATAAACAAGTTATCTACCTAGTAGGCTGGGGCTATGGAATATGCCAACTGCACTTCTGCAGAGAGGTAACCTCACTCCCAACAGAAACCATCTGTTGGCCATAAGTGGCAACCCCATAATGCTTGAAGACAGGATCCTGGTAGCACGACTTGCAACACTCTACCTTGGTCCTTACAGAACTAGATGAGCAGTTGGAGAGGCTTGACATGATCAATTGGCTGGTCATATCAAGCCCTAGCATTTATATTATTTGTTGGTTAGTTGGGTTTTATGGCATATCAACCTTTGTAGGTTATTTAATGCCAAATCCATTTTTAAACAAATGAACAATTCTATTTCAAACAATTCAATTTAGCAAAAGTACACAGTTTAATTGTCAAAAATATTTCTATTTCAAGCTATTCAGTTTAATCAAACAGTTCTAATTAAACAATTCAGTTTAGTATAAGTATAGTTTTTGTCCACACACAAACGTAAAAACAGTTTTATTTCAGATAATTCAGTTTAGCATAAGTATGCAGTTTAGTTCTATTTGACCCATAGATAGAACCCTATCAGGTGTTACCACTCTGGGCCAGAGTGGACCTGGAAGCAATGGCAATGAAGGGGTACTCTGCATTCCCTAAAGTTCCAGCATTTCTGGAATCAGATTGTTTAGTGTCATATCCAGGATACTCGTTTTGGGGGGGGTCTTATCCCACTGCAGAGATGCAGTTGGCGTATTTTACAGCCCCAGCTGATTGGGCAACCTATTTTATTGTTCTGACTATATCCCTCAGATTGTTCTAAAGTACCCAACCCTATTTTATCTAAAAGGGGCTAGAAAGAAGTGGCTGAGGATCAATTGCACTGAAATAGTAATAGTTGAACCCATTTAAATAGTGTGCAAACAAATGATTAATACTAAATAGAATAATTCGTGTTAAATAGCAATACTTTAAACCATTTACTGCTCTGTTAGCTGGGGCTATAGAATATGTCGACTGTACCACTGCACAATAAATGTCCAGGGTATGACACTGCAGAATAAGTGTCCTGGGTATGACACTAAACCATCTGATGGTGAGAATCCAGTCCTGAAGCTTTGGGAAATAAAGAGTACCTCTTCATCGCCATTACTCCAACTCCAATCTGTTAGGGTCCCATCTATGAGCCAAATAGAACTATTCAATCATTTACTATACTTGAAACCATTTAACTGTATGCAAACTAATGATTAATATTAAATAGAATTAATTAGAATTATGAGTATTAGATAGCAATACTTGAAATCATTTAGTTTAATAGGTATGACATTAAATTGCATCTGACGATGAGGATACAGTCTTGGAGTTTGGAGAATGTACAGTACCCACTTCATTACCATTACTCAGAGGTCCACTGACCCAGAGTGATAGACAAAAAAAGCCACTCCCAATAAATATAAAACTCACTGCAATAAACGATCTAACATAACTCCCAAAGATGACCAGCAAAATGGCCGAAAACGCTTGGGCTAATATAGGGTTCTTTCTTTACCAACTTGACCCAGAAGTAAGATTAGTAAGAAGACTTGAATGTCTACACTTGAAGATTTTAAAAAAGAACCAATCTAAGGTATTCAACCAAACCTGTTTAGATAATGATTTGTTGCCTAAGTACACTATATATATATATATATATATATATATATATATATATATATATATATATATATATATACACACACAAGATTTGGCATTAAATAACACATAAGGTTTATATGCCATAAAACATAACTAGAAACAAATTATGATGGATAACTTGGAGCAAGTGAAATGAACAACCACTAACACTAGTAAAAGCCTGTCTTCATTCCAGTTTGGTTGTGTTTTATAGTATATCAACTTTTGTGAGTTATTTAATACCAAATACTGTTTACATGTGTGTGTGAGATTTGTAAGCCAATAGTTTGTCGGTAACATTTTTAAATGAGCCAGAGCTCATTTGTTTACATACAGTTCAATGGTCTCAAGGGTTGCAATTTAACACTAATAATTCAAAGGGTAATCATTTTTTGTTTGCACAGTTAAATGGTTTCAAGTTTAGTAAATAATTCAATATTTCTATTTGACCCATAAATGAAACTCCAACAGGTACTACTACTACTTCAGGTCAGAGTGGACCTAAGAGTAATGGCAATGAAAGGGTACACCATATTCTTACAAACTCCAAGACTGGAGACTCACCATCAGATGGTTTAGTGTCATATCCAAGACACTTGTGGTGAGGGAGATACCCCTCTGCAGAGATGCAATCCAAATATTCTATAGCCCCAGCTGACTGGGCTCTGTCTTCATTTAGACAAATGGATTTGTTTATAAGGTGCGATTAAAAGAAAGTCCTTGACTAATTCCTTTCGGAGATCTAACATTGGTTTGGCTATGCTTATTTAACAGATTTAATGCCAAAATTTGATTAATTTGTAAATGTTTGATTACACACATAACTATATTTTTAATATTCTCTTGTAAAAAAAAAAAATCATCACATTCTTTCATTTGACTATAATGATAATTTGTTTGCACTGTTATATGGTTTCAAGTATTTCAATTTAACACCAACAATTTGCAAGCAATAATAAAGGTTCAAGTAACAAGTAAAAAATTATAGCTTCAGGTAATTATTCTTAATACAAAAAGTTTGCACTATCAAGTATTACTATCTAATACAAATAATTTTCAAAGAGATCTATTTGACCTATAGATGGAACTCTAATAGGTACTACCACTTCAGGTCAGAGTGAGCCTGAGAGTAATGAAAATTAAGGTATACTCCATATTCTCCAAACTCCAAAACTGGAGCCTCACCATCAGATGCAGTTTAATACCATACCCATGACACAATTTTTAAGACAGCTATTGAAATTCACAAAGTATTTTATGTTAGTAAAATGTGATGAGCTTTTTGGAGGTGGTTGGAATTATGAAGCTGGTTGAAAGAAAACACTTGTGTTGCTGTTTAATAAAGTCAATTTTAGAGAAAAAAAAGCAATGTCATTTTGACTTAACTTTTTGGCCAACTTATATATTCTATAGCATTGTCAGTTGGCTCTCATCTTTGAGGAGGAATTTGCTTTATGAACTAAAGCATTCAAGACAAAATCTATACTGCCCAAATATGAGAAAGGAACTCTTTACTTTGCGTTCAAATTGGTGTAGTGTAGTAATATTATTGGTAATATGATAATTGTCCCAATGGTTATCAATGAACTCAATTCTGTCACTTTAGAGGAGTCCTTGTATACATGATAACTCATGCATATCCATATACAGTAATAACAAAAGGACTCAGACCTTTGCACATTATAAATAGCCACTTACATAAAAGATGTGCAGCAGTGTATTCTCTTTGCTTCAGGTAAGTGAAGTTGTTATAGCTTTATAAATCTCAATCTAATCATCATACTCATCACTCATTTTCTTAGTCCACTGCAGGATTTGTAAGGCAGAGAGAATAATGAGTATTTGCCCTGCCAAGTTAGTCCAGGGTGTGTTTGCAGGGGGTTTAAATTCAAAGTTATCTTTTTCATAGACTGGTTTCTCCCACTCTGCTCTATTTTCCTTATAGCTAGCAAGTGTATTAATACAACATTAGCACAAGTAGCCTCAGCTGGAACTTGAACTCAACTTGCTAATTCTATTTTTTATCCTGATAACTGTTACACCAACAGCATACACATCTTCACAAATAGTATACCAAAAAGTAAAACAATTTTAGATACAGGTAACTTCAGTTATATTTGATATCATAAGTAAATTTATTTACATTAAGAAGAACAATCTTACCCATGCCATCTTTGCCATTGATGAATCGAATGGGAGATAATTTCTGTTGAGGAACTGGCTTCTCTTCTGGTGACACTGCTGGAACTTTTGGTTGAACAATGGCCTCAGCATAGTGCTCGGTGTCAGAGCTGTTGCTCTCATTGTAGCTCTCATAACCGTCAATTAAGTTTAAATTGTAATCATCTTCAGCCTAAAAGACATAGAAAAAACAATGTCCTTAATTAAATACAAAACGTATTTATATACACAATTTCCAAAGATCTACTTATACACAAAATAAAAGGTTATAATATATTTATACAGTTTGCCAAGATAGATATTTGAACATACAGTTTTCTTTAATCTCTTGAACTTGTAAGTCAAAAAACATTATGTAAGAACCAAATTTAATTGCAATCAATATAAGATAATACATTTACTCATTTTATAGTTCTGAAGGCCAAATTTCTGGAAAATGCTTTTTTTTAATAGAACTGCTAAATTTTAAAAAATTTACCCTCAAATCTTATTCACAATTGATTAGGGAAATTGAAAATTTAGAGCTGGCAAACAAATAAGTTAACTAGGATTTTTCCCAGCTCAAAATCCTGAATTTCACCAGCAATCTTAGGCAATAAAAAAAAAAATGAATAATTTTATTTTTTAATTTGTGTTTCTTCAAATACTTATGACCAAGAATTTATGATGTTGGTTGGTTTTAACCCTTATTGAGTAATGCTGAAATCAGTTTTTTTCCTCCCCAAGTAATTATTCCAATTTAATAATAATCATTTGTTTGCACACACATTATATACTTTAAAGTATTCCTATCTAATACTAATAATTTGCACACACATTTCAAGCAATTATATTGTTTCAAGTAACAAATAATCCTTTGTAAACAATTACAGCCTCAAGTAACTATTATTAATACAAATAATTTGCATTTCAAGTATTCCAAAGTAATACTAAAAATTTTCAAACAAATTGATGGGTCTATAGATGGGACACTAACATACTCAAAGTCTGAATGGATCTGGGAGTAATAGCAACAAAGGGATGATCCCATGCTTCCTAAAGCTTCAGAGCTGGAACTTCACAGCCAGATACAGTTTAGCATTGAACTGAGGACACCTACTTTTTGAGAGCAGAGTCTAACCCTTAAGCAGGGGATACAGTTAGCATATTTTAAGACTTGCAGACAGTGCATAGCCTTTATAGAAAGTACTAGTTATAAGTAGACTTGTAGAGGGCTTTTTTTTAATCCAAGTGAAATCTAATTTATCGATTTAAACACTGTTTTGTCCTGATTATTAATCCTAACTAGAGCCCAGTTGGCTGGAGCTGTAGATTGCCCAGTTGGCTGGGGCTGTAAAATACACTGACTGCACCTTTAGAGGGGTAAGTCCTCCCCTCCAACGAGTGTCCTGATACTAAACAATCTGATGGTGAGGTTCCAGTGATGCTGGAGCTTTTGGGAATGCAGAGTACCCCTTCATCGCCATCGCTCCCAGGTCCACTCTGGCCCAGAGTGGTAGCACCTGATAGGGCCCTATCTATGAGTTAAATAGAAGTAAACTGTGTACTTATGCTAAAAAGAACTGTTTGACTAAACTGAATAGCTTAAAATAGAAATGTTTTTGACAATTAAACTGTGTACTTAGATTTAAATTGATACTTATGCTAAACTGAAATGTGTGAAATAGAACTGTTTTTGAATGCTAAACTGAATTGTTTGAAATGGAACTGTTTTTGACATTGAAATTGTACTTACGCTAAACTGAATTGTTTAATATATATAACACTAAACTGCATCTGATGGTGTGGCTCCAGTTTTGGAGCTTTGGGAAAATGCAGAATACCCTTCATTGCCATTCCTCCCAGGTTCATCCTGACGTGGAGAGGTAATATTTGTAGTACTTGTTAGGATCTCATCTATAGGTCAAATTGAAATATGTAATCATTTTCTAAACTTGAAACCATTTAACTGTGTGCAAACAAATCACTGACTGAATTATTATTATTATTATAATAACAAGTCTTGGAACAATTTACTCTGTGCAAATAAAACTATTAGAGTTATATAGCAATACTTGAAACAATTTAACTGTAGGCAAATGAGCTCTGGCTCATTTAAAAATGTTACCTACGAACTATTTGTTTACAAATCACATATATGATATACATATATAAACAGGATTTGGCATTAAATAACCTACAAGGGTTGATATAGCATAAAATACTACCAGACCAACTAAGCAATAATACTATGTAATCATTTTACATCTCCAGTGAATAACTACTGACAAATCTAATTATTAATGAATAAAAGTGAATAATTGCTAAGATGAAAATTCAAATCTTCACTTGTAGTTGTCTTGTAGCAACATAGCATACTACTAATTATTGCTAACTAGCAAAACTTACTTATATTTCATAGAAGTTTTAAGGTTAAGTTATTTGGCTTAATGGCATATCAATCCTTATGGGTTATTTAATGCCAAATATATATATGATTTGTAGGCAAATATTAGTAGGTAACTATTTTTAAACAAGTCAGAGCTCATTTGTTTGTGCACAGTGAAATGGTTTCAAGTATTCCTATCTAACAATAATTCTATTCAATATAAATCATTTATTTTTATCATTCAGGGTTTTCAGATTATTGTCTTCATCTTCATCTATTGAAAACAATAATCTGAAAACCTTGAATGATAAAAATCAAGCTTCATCTCAGAAATTCAGACAAATATTAATTATTTACTTGCACAGTTATAAGGTTATGTATCGATAACACTAATAATTCTAAATGGTTTCAGGTATTGCTTTCTAATGCTAAAAGTTTTCTTTGTACACAGTTAAATGGTTTCAAGTATCACTATTCAACACTAATAATTCTATCTAATATTAATAATAATTCTGAGTTAAAGACTGAACAGATCTATTTGACCCAAACAGGTACTACCACTTCGGATCAGCGTGAACTCGAGAGTAATGATAACATTCTTCCATTCCAAGACTGAAAATTCACCATCAGATAAAGTTTAATGCCATATCCAGTACACAAGTTTTAAGATAGCCATTGAAATTTCTTAAATATTTTGTGTTAGAATTATTTGTAATGAATTTGTTCGAGTTAAACTTTTTTGGTAAGGATTCACAGCTTCTCAGGATTTCCAGCTCATGGCTACATAAAGCTGACAATGTAAGAAGTAGTTACTTTTTAGGTAAATGCTGATCTGGAATAATAGTGTTGTTATAGACAACTCAGGGTTTAAAATTTACTTTATTCATTTGTGATAATTTTGACTGAAATTACACAAAATCTTACTGAAGCTATAACATTATCTGACTTTGTAGAAACTCTTAGAGTTTCTACAAAGTTCAGCAATGAAATCCCCCCTCCCAAAAAAAACCCCACTACTATGGCTACAGGTTAACTGATTTTCTTTATCATTCAGGGTTTTTGGACTATTGTCTTCATCTCTATTGTTATATTCACAACGTTTCAGCCAATATGTCCTCCGGCCTTCTTCAGGGAGCCTATATGGAACTTTGAACCATGTCCCTTATTTAATACATGGGGATTGCTTATTCTGATTCTATTAACCATAACCGGGTATAAGTGCTAAGTATTCCTGTATTGTCATTGCCTGCAGTCAGGATTGGACCTGAAACCTCCAGATGATTGTCTCTTTTAAAAGCTTAGGGAACTAACACCTATAACTGTTATGTTATGTGTCCTGCTAGACAGTTCAGAGTGAATTTTTGGGACTTATAAACTTAATGTTCTATGTATGATTTTTTACCAAAGCACATATTCCAATTTTTTTTTTTTTATATATCTAACCTTCTTGATTATTAGTTCCCATATTGTATTCACCTCTATACTTGGTCAACTCAACAGGTCACTGTAGCCCAACATATATGCTGATTCCTTAAGGCATCTAATTCTCCAGTGTTAATTATTTTAACTTTATCCAATAAGGGCAGATGGTTTCCCTTTTCTGGTCTGCCATACCCGACTTTTCAATTTCACCTCGTACTACTGCTTTCCAATGTTCTCCTAACCTTATTTTTAGTTGTGAAACATTGTGAATATAACAATAGAGATGAAGACAATAGCCAGAAAACCCTGAATGATAAAAATCAACAAGCTTTGTTTCAAAAATTCAAACTAAGATTTTCTTTAAATAATTTTTCAAGCTCAATTAAACAATACTAATTAGGTTTATAGGTAGTTTTTCAAGTTGGAGATTATTATATAGCATTATAGCTAACAATCAAAATAAAAAAATTAAAATGTTTAAAATTGATAAATCTCTTAACTCACTTAAAATAAAATTACTCACAGAACAATATCAATTTTATCTAGGATCAAATATGGTTTCAAGGCAAGTTTCATTGGTTTTCCATTGGAATGTCACAGTGCAAATGTAATCTTTATCTAGTTTTGGAGTTTCTTAATATATTTCTTCTTTTGTTGTTGACAATCTGACCTTAGTCAGGTATACCAAGGTCAAATTGGTAATAAAACATTAGCATCCTATGTCAAAAGATGGTTGATAATCCACACCTTTTTAACTCTGAATTTGACAAACTTAAAATTCACACAAATTCAAGTCAACACTTGATAATAGTTGACCAGTGCTTCAATTCGTGGAAGAAATTTTTTTTTTTAGTTGTCTCCCTGATGTATTTTAGCGAGGTGAATTTGAAAAAGTGCAAATTGTCTATCTTGTTCTTGTCTAAGTATTAGCAGCATCCATACATTTAATGTTTTTATCATACATTTCAATAAATCTATTCAATTACTTTTTTTGTTTTATGTTGCATTCTGTAAACTCAAGAAAGTTTATACAAACAACCTTTGAGGATTCATTTTTATTTACCTTCCTTTCAAATAATGGCAGCAGAAATACTTCACATTTTATTGGAATAAGAAGTAGTTTTACTTAGAAAAGGGGAGTGTAAAAAATCCTGGCTCAATGAAGTTTAAAACCTTCCAAAAGATGATCCAAACGACTTTTGAAAATTTGGTTGATATTGGTTCCAAAATTGCAGTGTATATATATATATATATATATATATATATATATTATATATATATATGGATGGATAATTTGTAAATTAGAGTTAGTTTAAGAATAAAATTTTGTTTACACTTCAAACTCTCCTTTAAATTAAATAAATATTCATTCCAAATCTGGTATCTCTCCAGTAGACAAACAAATGCTTCCTAATTATTAATATAAACTAGAATCTCAGATGCTATTTTGTTCTAGAATTTAAAAATTAAAGGAGAAATTAATTTAAAAATTTCTGTTGAAATAACCTAGTGAAACCATTATAAATTAATAGAAAATAAAGTGTTAGGTTTAATCATAAGATTATATATATATATATAAACGGCTACTGTTGCTAAATAAATACCTTAAAATTCCCTTAGCCAACGTGGTCCGCTTGTCAGTCGAGAGGTCTGAGATTTAGTCTAACGTAAAGTTGGATGGGTTTCGATCCCGGCTTCGAGCGTCCGAGAAATTCCACTGATGTGTCTAGCCACACTGAAGAGTTTTGATAGAACAAAACAGTCTGTGGGTGACAATATATACGCTCCACCATGGGGGTTGAGCACTCTGGCAAGGAATTGTCAGCCGCCGCTCGCATAATGCAAAGCACTTCGAAAGAATTGAGCACTCTGGTAGCCGATAGGGTATTAAAAAAATGTAAACAAACGGCTTACAAACAGCGGCTGCTGCTGCTAAATAAATACCTTAAAATTCCCTTAGCCAACGTGGTCCGCTTGTCGGCCGAGAGGTCTGAGATTTAGTCTAACGTAAAGTTAGATGGGTTTCGATCCCGACTTCGAATCCTACGTGTCTAGCCACACTGAAGAGTTCTGATAGAACGAAACAGTCTGTCTGTGGATGACTATATATATATATATATATATATATATATATATATATATATATATATATATATATACACACACACATACACACACTTTTTATATATTACTCATCTAAAGGATACTTTCAGCAACCATTAAGTTCAGTACTCAATTGTATCAGATTCAAAGACGGTAGAGGGAGTATATTATGCTATAAACAGCCAAATTGCATGATCAAATTCAGTTATAAACAAATGTAAATAAGGAAGTATAAAATAAAAATTGAATAGGTATCTTTCTTAGAAATTCCACTGATTGGGATAAGTGTGAACAAAGATCTTATACTATTTTTATCTTTCAAGTTGCTTGAAGTTAAAATGTTTTTAACTATATTGCTTTTGATCAATGCAATATGCCATTTTCGTTGTTATGGTAATACACAAAAATCAGATCATTATAAAATAAATCCTATTTTAGAATTTGTTCATTTTTTTTTTTCATATGCGAAGAGATTAAACAACAAAAAAAAACAAACAAACCGCTAATGATTATTTTTCATTATTACTATTATTATAATTAATCTATTAATCCTAGCAGCCAATTGTACTTACTGATGTCATTCTGGTAAGATCAATATAATAGAGTTGAATAAAATGTGTAAGAAAGACAGTTATCAAATTTGAACATTTTCTTGCATGGTTCAATCTGCTTCATTTTTGTTTTTTGTTTGTTTTTTTGTATGATCTGAATTCCAATTAGTGTTCTAATTGTCATTTTGAATGCAAAAAACAAAAAAAAACTCCAATCTTAGAATTTCAGCAAATTGACATTAAGAAATGGCAACAATAACCGACGATAGTTGAAATCTATTAATTTTTTTTTTTTAAAAGATGTTCAGAGGGTGAAATTAATTAGTTCTAAACAGCAAAAGACAAATAGCAAAAACAATTAATCACTTAAAAATGTATTTAGGGCCAGTAACTTTATGCAATGTTTAAAAAAAAAAAAAAAAAAAAAAAAAAAAAAAAAAAAAAAAAAAAAAAAAGTAAAGATCAGGAGGAAGAGATAGCATTTATCAACCTACAATATTCGACTGGGGCAGAGGCTATTTGAAACTGATCAAGTAATTTACTTTGTTGGTACTTATATAAATAAGCCCAAAGTAAACCAAGGAGTATACATACTATGAAGCTTGGACGACGAATGGATACGAGGTCATGTGCTCTAGGGTTCTTTCAACAGTCAGCAATTTTTGTTTTTACATTTCACTAACCATGCCCACCCAATATGTCTTTGAATTTTTGGTACTTCTGTTTCTTATTTTGTTTTATTTATTAAAAATCAATTTTATACAATAAAACTAGACAAAACAAATGAACAAACTTTCAATAAAATAATAAAATCATTGTTGCAGTTGTTAACTGATAGTACAAGTGCGTGCAGTGTAAGAGTTGGGTGGGTGTGTATTTGTCTGACGAAAGAGCATCCCCCACATATCACCATGACGTTTAGAAGCTGTATTTCTCGTCGGACTCTCACAGCAAACATGCACTAAATTGCATAAATAATAACAAAATTAATTAAAAGCTTTAAACCAGTCATCAAATAGTTCAACCAGACTAATATACAGCAAAGTTCTCCTCAGAGTTCACTCAGAAACAGAAAAAAAAAAAAAAAAAAAAAACCGTTTCACGCGTATGTATATATATATATATATTTTTTTTTAAGGTGAAGGTGTTTATTTAGAAAAGAAATTCCCGATCCAATTTACAAAAAACGAGCATGCATTAAAACAATAACAGTGATAATGCGAAACACGACAAAAAAAGTTTAAAATAAAAAAACAAAAATCCAAGTTATTATTACTAGTAATAGTAAGATGTCTGTTATAGACCAACCAGTTTAATGCAAAATAAGTCCTACTTACTCAACATTACTAGAGAAACGCTTAAGTACAAGCAAGGAAAGATTAGTAATACTAAACAAGTACATGGGATCTTTTTTTAATCAAATAAAAGAATAATCCTCATGTTGGAGATTGATAGCGTTTAAAATAACAGTAAATAAGGGAAAGGAAAAAAAAACAGTGATCAAAACAAATAGTTGCAACTCTAAACTGAGTAGTAAGTAACTGTTTGTGTCTAATCAATTCCTTCAGTTCCATTGGTACAAAACAATGTCCCTTCTTTATTGTATCCTCTGCCTCAACTCTCAATTCGCTAAAGCTACGAAGTCTCATAAATACATTTATGGAGGTGGACACCGTACCAATACCAGTTACCTTTTCCACTTTTTTCTCCATATATCCTCTTATTTTTGTCATCTCTCTGAAAGTCTATTTTTAACATAAGAAAGAAACAAAATTACAAGAGAAAGAAACGTTAAGAAGCAGCACAAATTCAGCTTCCATAGTTGACTAAAATAATCACTTTATGAAATTATGAAAAAAAGTGGTATGTCAATTTCGGAAATCTAAAAATGTATTTACAGTAGACAAAATATACCGGCACCTTAGCATTGATCATTAATTTGTGTATCAAAATTAACAACAGTAACTATAGTCAGAAAAATTTGCTCCTCAATGTTTATTTTCTAAAATAAATAAAAATCGAAAAGGCGGCTTTATTTAGACAGAGCAAAAGAACGATCTTAGAGTTAAAAGGTCGTATTATTGGCAGAACAAATGCGAAAAATACCTAGAAATTTATTATCAGGTGTGAAATCAAGAGTCATGTGCCAAATATAACACTAAAATTAATTCAATTTGAATAATACGATAATAAAATTTAAGATAAAGTGATTTATTAAGGCATTACCAAAGAAGTATTTTAAAGATCAGTTCTAATGTGAGGCGGGGGAGGACAATAACATTTTCAAAACAATAGTAGAAAATTTCGTTGGTTTCACACCCATCCACCTTTATTTATCAACACTAAAATCTGCATAGATTACAGTTTTTCATTTCAGACTTAGTTTTGGTGACAAAAAGTGAAATTCATTTTATACATATTGTGATATGTGGAACATTAAAAATCCAACAGTTACAGTAAATAAGTAAAGTTAGCGACCATAGTCGAGGGTAACCCGAAGGCTCCCTTTTCAATAGCTACTACACCGAAGTGTAAGGGAGGGCGCTACTCCATTCCCTGGATTGCTCCACTTTACCCTTGATCCTTACCTTATAATGCGGAGTGTTAGCAAGGAGGTATCAAGTACCATTTTTGAGTCTTTGGTATGACTCGACCTGATATTGAACTCCGATCTCTCGGACCATTAGCGAACACTCTACTCATTAAGCTATTTTTATAAATGAATTTTAGTAATGAGTAATGTTTCTATAAAAAATCATAAAAAATAGCATATTTTAGGGTTTCCTTAGTTTCTATTGTGTGCATTAAGGAATGTCGAATGTTAAAGTTAGCTACCCGACCCTCCTTTTATTTTTTTAGCATAAGATAAAACCCCATCAAATGTAGTTTTATTTTTCTGATTCTAATCTTTAATTTCAAAATAGTGGAGGCTATTATAAAATATCTAAATCGTCAACACGTTAAAAATGGAGTTCGCTATGCCACAGTGATTAGTAAATAAAAGTATCCGTTGTCTTGTCTTATCTTCACATTACACGGATTCTTTCTTTCAGAATACAATGATTAGCACTGTTGATAAACAAATATCACATTATTGATAATGGTGATGCATTTATTTAGCAATTAATATTTTTCAACAGAAATGAAAAATATACAACAATTTGGTCATTTTCTTTACAATGTCGTGTTTAGAGGAGCCATGAAAAAATAACTGACAATAAAACAAAAACAGCTTAAAGAATTTACACATTGGTACATGCTAACGGCTAAACTTAAAAATCTATAATGAAATAAACATTTCAGTTTCCATAAACAAAGTAATACACGCAATAATAACATTTTTTCGGTTAAGCAAAGTAAACCTTTCAGTTTAACACTGAATGTATTCATTTTTTCTTCAATGTTAAAACATTTACAAAAATGTAATGCAGTTAAAGTAAATATCAATAAAACACAACTACAATCATGTCTAAAATTTTGTGGTGTGATTTTTTTTTTTTAATTATTCATTAAACATTTTTATAAATAATGTTTTCGTCTGAACAATTCTCCTGTCACTCTAAATATGAATTACGATACAAGATAATCTGATGAAGATTGGAAAACTAACCAACCGAAACAGATAAAGAGAAATCAAAAGAAATCTTAGTTTTTAAATCAACTAATCCAATTAAAACTAAATCCCGTGCGAGACTTGGATAAAAAAAAGTTCGTGCTTAGAGAATAGTTCATCCATTATCTAAGATTATATATATATTTTAAAATTCAGTGTTTCCATGAATTAGAGTAATCTTTATTTTGTTTTATTAATTTAATACTAATAGACATCGACAAAAGTTATCCGAGTCGATTATAGAATAAAAGCCCCCATCATTTTAATTTCAGGTATGATTAAGAACAAATCAAGACTAAAAAAACAATTAGTTTTATCACTCCCCACCCCCCGTGCTGTGTGATTCTATACACACACAAAAATGTAATAAAACCAAGAGTAGCTAGTTCAGTAGCATTAGTTGAAATAAAATCTACCGCAATATTTTAAAAAATGTATTTAAATTTAAAGATATTTGGGTAAACATTCAAAAATTGATCAGAAAATGACTAATTTAAAAAGATATTATACATATGAATTGTTCGTCATCGGAAGAAGGTATTGAAAAAAAAAAATAGAAAAAAAAAAAACAAATGATTTTAATAATAGAAATAAACATCAAATCGAGAACCCTAAAAATAAATTCTCATAAACCTCCCTTTTCTATATTTGTGTCTCCCTTTCTTCGTCAGTTTGTAATCTAAAACCACACAAATAGTAACAGTAGTACGATTCAGACTGGTCATATACTAGTTTAACTAAAATAAATGAATAGAAGTGAATAAAAATGAAAATTTAATCGTACGAAAAGGCTAAGAGACTAGAGGACAAGTAGAATACTGACTGGGATGAAAATATAGTTATCTGTTGATTGGAATTTAAACCTCACTCTCTATATATCAGACATACACAGAAAGAAAAAAAACTAAATCCATGTTAAAAATAGAATTTAAGAAACGAAAAACAATATTAATTAATGAAGAAAACCTTGCCATGATTTTAATAAAAGCTCTTTACTTATTTTCCCATTTTTAGAAGCTTTTCGAGTACAATATGTGAAAGAACACCAAGACTGCAATACAGTAGTATTCGGCAAGTAGTAGCAGTAACAATAATAGTTGTTTAACTAGGGGCAATATATTGTGGATATAAACATTTCGAGATAGACGAGAAAAAAGGTAAAAATTAAAATTAATTTATAGCGTAAAATTAAAGTTAATGTTTGTTTAACTGTAACGTTATTAGCAAATTTAACCATATATTTATGCGATTTATCAAATAAACAATTGTTTATTTTAATAATAAATACAAACTCGATATCTGTCAATTTTATAAACAAGATCGTTAAGATGTAAAAAAAATTCTAGATAAATTATAAATAATTAAATTAATTAACGAAATCAGATTTCTTTTCAATCAACGTTTTCTTTCCTTTAACATACAATTTTCTATTTTGCCTTTTTTTTAATATGCCAAAACCAAATATAGTACTTTACAATGTAGCAGCAGTAACAATAGTTTTACTAACACTAAACGTTAATATTTTGTTTGTATGTAAATGTATCCCATTGTATAAACAAACACGTTGCATGTGCACCTAAACAAAATCCTAAGATATCGTATAAAATAAAATTATATATATATATATATATATATATATATATATATATATATATATATATATATATATATCGATCGCGTAGGCTGTTCAAGTAACGCTATAAGTAAGAAAAACGTGCTGAAAGCTCATGTATCAAATGATTTAAGAAAGATAAATATCTTTCACATTAATAAATACAAATATTTTTAGTCATAAAATCAATTTATATCTTTTTTCAACAAATCAACTTACAAATAAGCAGTGCAAACAAATCATCTCACACGACAAGAGGGCTATAGCACAAACTATACAAATATTAAGGTATACACTAAGCTAATTTTAAAAATCGGTAAATTTTTACCCTTTAACCCATCGGATTTAAGCAAAAACTAAAAATCAGATTCTACGGTGGGGGGTGGGCGAATACAGCAAGCATTACTGACAACCAGAGATGATATTTTTCAGGCTGTTTACATGTATTCGCAAAAAAAAAAAAAAAAAAAAAAAAAAAAAAGAAGTAGAATCTGACTTTTAGTTTTCACTAAAATCCGAAGAGTTAAAGGGTAAAAATTTACCAAAAAATCATCATTTATAACTAAAATATACTCAAATAAGAGGCAGGATACTAATTTTTAAGCGATAAGATTAATAAACAAACAGAACTCTTCACAAAACAGGACTTATTCAACAAATAAATTAACCAACAAATTCGAGAATTGTAATCTCAAGCTAAAAAGCCTAATGCTAGACTAGCTGAAGCAATATGCTGTGAATAAAATAAGATATTTACCATTTTTTTTTTTTTTTTTTTTTCGATCAACAGGCAGGAGGGAAAATATCCATCTGTTTAGAGTCAATGCAGCTTTTTTTTAATGCTCGGTTTTCTTTAGAAGGGTGTCTTCATCTTTCTCTCTTGAATGTTATTATTATTATTATTATTATTTCTTTTTTACCGGCAGCTGGGAATTACTTTAAGAATAAGCAAGCATAGATCTAAGCAGCTTACGATTTTTACTTACTTGTTAACAATAAGAAGAACTCAACTAATATAAAACCAATAACACAAGTATTAAATTAACACCAAAAGAAGGAAAAACAGGATCGAACGTGTAATGTTGACATTAGACTTTTTATCTGGGCACCTTATAGTCAAAGCTGCACCACAGGTTGATGATTGCAGCCTCCCTAAAGGCATAATAATAAAACAATGCAGCACCAACAATAGTCAAAATTGCACAGGCAAAGCAAATGCAATTGCTTTTGGTTGTCGATATTTGTCAACTGCTCCTCCTTCCTTTTCTGGGGCACAACAAAGAGTTTCAGCCGACTGGGCCTGCGCCATGACACCAACCAGACCTTGCTTTTCCTCTGAACTCGGTTACTACCGATCATGTACGGAAAATATTAATTTTCTCTAAAAAAAACGAATTTGATTCACTAAAGTTCTCTACAAAACTCAATAAAATTTTTCAAAATGCTTTACTAAAATATATTGTTTTAATAATTCCTAAGCTTTCTGATATATGTTGATTTTTACGAAAGTTAATACTGTCTGCCGGAGATTAACGAATGGTCTCACGGAAAGAATACAAATCAGAAATAATTCAAAATAAAAATTCAATTTATATTTAGTGGAATTAACAAATCTAACAATATTTAAAACAAACCTAATTTTTTCATGTTAGGAATTTTCCGTATATTAAACCTTGGAGAAGCACTTGCATAAAGTGCAATTATATATTTTAGAAAATTTGCATTATTATCATTTTTATTTATTTATTTATTTATTCATTCATTTATTCGTTTTTGTAAAATATTTCTCTGCATTATTCATGTGATATTTTACTTTACAAACAATTTACAAAAAATACAAAATACAGTTCGTTCGATTCCGACTGTTTCCGCTAATTCTCATATGTACTTACATTCGTAGCATTGAAATCTGGGAGAAATTCATATAATTGCTCACAAATGTAAAGAAATAAAGAAAAATAAACGTGACGTTTTTATCAAGGGAACGATGTTTCGTTTAAATACCCTTTCTAACTGATTTTCCCTAAAGTCAAAGATTTAATCGTTATTTGATTTGATAATAAACCACCAATCCTTCCATATGTTTAGGGTCCAGTGTAGGTACCAGCAACAGTTATAAGATTTAAATGTTTAAAAATGGTCTCTTTTTTTTCTATAATGATCTAAGAAATATTTCACTTTGTTACTCTGTCCTTTGTGTAATTTACTTGAGTAAAAAATTATCAATCTTTTTGAATTCCACGATCAGTGTGTACAATTGGAAAATCACAAATCAAAACTGTTCTCACAACCTCTGTTCCATAATAGTTATTATTAGGTGGCCCATTGGCATAATGGTTAGCGTGTTCGCCAATAGTCTAGGAGACCGGGATTCAATCCCAGGTCGAGTCATACCAAAGACTCGACAATCGTACTTGATGCCTCCTTGTTTTACATTCAGCATAAGGTAAGGATCAAGGGCAAGTGGATCAATCCGGCGAAAGGAGTAGCGCTTCCCCTAACACCTCGATGTAGTAGCTATTGAAAAGGAAGCCTTCCGGTCGCCTTTGACTACAGACGGCTAACTTACTTATGCAAATATAACTCTTATTAAGGGACTAAGATAGTAGAAACTTAGTCTTTTTTTTCAAAATACGTAATTTTCTTTTTCAATAGTAGTATTTGTTTTTAAGAAATATTTTGCTTATGACCTTTATGATTTTTCCTTCTCAAAAGACAAAGATATTATGAACAGTTTACAAATTTCTAATTATTATGTAACGATATCAGCCACTTGATTATCTTTTATTAAAATTTTACATTATAAACTTGATCACCATTGTATTTTCTAGATTTTCTTTTTATATGTTAAAATGACCTAACATTTATATGTTTCAATAACACAGCAAAAATGGGAACGTAATATTGGCACAATAACATTAAAATACTCTGATTTATAAAAAAAAAAAACTTTCCCACTCCAATTTGCAACTTAATAATAGAAATGGTGTAGGAATTGTGTGTTCATTCTGATCACTATAATTTCTCATGGGAGATAATTATTTGATGGTAACTAGAATACTTCCTTTTATTTATTCATTCATCTATTCATTTGAAATTAATTACTATAGAAATTCTTTAAATTGGATGTTGTCATTTACTAAGCTTAGTTTAGTTTGGTACAAAGCAAGAAGTATGGGACACCCAGTGAAAATCAAACTCTCGACGAATATCCCTTGTATAAAGGGATCTTTATCTTTGTTCTTTGAACGGTAGAGACTTTCTCTACTCTCTCTATGGACGTTGTTTTCATTGAAACGTAAAGCTCACGTGATCTGACCAACAAACTTAAGTAAGACTTTCTGTCAGCATCGGTAGTTAGCCTATTCTATATAAAGTTCTAACGTTTAACTTAGGAAAAAGTCCAACTATTTAATTTTTCATTTTTGATTGATTTCCGTTTCCTCTAAATTCTATGGTCGAGTTCGACAGTTTCATTGTTTTAAGAAGAGTCAATTTTCACGGGATATATTCCAGAAAAAAAACCTACATTCCATTATGGTTTTGACTAAACAAACGGTTAAAATTTTAACATAATAACACCTGTAAAAATAACAATAAAAATTACTACAGCAATCTTTTAATGAAAAAAGAAAGAAAAAGAAAAAGAAAAAATTATGCAAAAATCTCAGTCCTCGCGCCCTAAAATCACTTAATAACATTGGGAAAATACAATCAAGAATGATGGTAGCTACGTTTAACGGCAACCCCAGCACAACGATAATCTGCTACAGTCCTACCAATGTTAATGATGAAACGAACCTCACAACCTTTCATAACGAGCTATCTAGTTCGTAGCATCCCCAAATACAACGTTCTAATCATCGGTGGAGACATAAATGCTTAAATAGGAAAAACGAAAGCAAAATATCAGCTAATACAATTCGTCAAATAGAAATGGAGAACATCTAATATATTTCTCGCTTGAAAATAGACTAATATACGAGGTGCATACGATAAGTTTCCAGACTTTTTTTTGTACAGGCATTTAAAATTGTCGTAGACTCTTGAGAATTCAGTATCTTATTGCTATACATCTGAGATGACAGACCAATTTTTATGATTTCAGGTTCAAATGAACAGCTACAGCAGCAACTGGAATACACCCTACTAAAGCCTAATTGTCACAGCTGATGATTTTCAAAAATGCAATCTGACACTTTAGAAGAACGATATGCAATAAAATTCTGTTTTAAACTTGGAAAAAATGCCACAGAAACGTATGGAATGCTTCAGACTGCTTTTCGACCATCTTGCATGAATCGAGCATCAGTTTTTGAGTGGCATAAGAGATTCAAAGAAGGCAGGGAGTCTGTGAGGGATAATGGGAGGTGTGGGAGGAGTAAGGAAGTCAGAACACCAGAGTTAATTGGCCAAAGGGTTAGGGTTAGGGTTACTCTGTTGAGGTTTTAAGGGAGTTCAGGAAGAGGCCAGCACTCTTCAAATCGGGTCAGTGGCATTTCCACCAGGACAATACACCAGTCCACAACTCCATCCTTGTCACAGACTATTTGACCAAGATAGGCATCAAGACAGTTCCTCATCCTCCCTATAGTCCAGACCTTGCTCCCTGTGACTTTTGCTTATTCCCTAAGTTCAGAGGCTGTCGTTATGAGACAATTGAGGAGATGAAAGAGGCTGTGACGAAGGTCATTGACACGTCTTTGAGAAGTTGTTGGAACGGTACAACAAGTGCATTGCAGCCGGAGGAGATTACTTCGAAGGGGACTAGAGTTTCATGTGTGTACTATCAATAAAAGTGCTCATACGAAAAAAGTCTGGAAACTTATCGTATGCCCCTCGTACCTTAAATTCCAGAAAATGAAGAGAAAACTATGGACCTACACCTACGCAAATAATGCTAAAGCACAAATAGATTACATCTTCATGAATTAGAAATGGATTAATAGCGCTTTGAATAGTGAGGCATATTCCTCTTTTGAAGCAAATTAAGAGCCAAATATGAAGTTCCATGGGAGACAACAGTTAAGAAACAAGGAGATAACAAGAAAACAGCATCCCTATGGAATAAAAGGAACACAACTAATGCCAACCCTCAGAAACATAAGAAGGCACAAATTGAACTAATTAACGCATAAATTCAGTAGAAGATAGACAATCTCGAATAGCGTGGCAAACAGTAAATGAAGAGAATTAAAGGAAGAGCACCTCCATAGCTAAACTGAAAGCTGCCAGCCAAGAAGAAAGAATACACATGTGGAAAGATCATTTCAAGGATCTGCTTGTAAAATCCCCTAAAGTTACAAATAAACCTATTACGAAAATTATAAATAGACATCAAAGTAGGTCAGTTTACTCAAGAAGAACTCAGCGTAGTACTCACAAAAAAATTAAAAAGCAGGAAAGCAGTCGGTCTTGATGAAACACCACCATAAGTATGGAAGACAAGGAAATTTGACAACCTACTGCTCTGATACTGCAACACCGTATGTAACCAGAACACAAAAGAGAGATGGACAAAAGGCTGCATCCTCCCTTTCTCCAAGAAAGGTGACCTCGGAATTGTCAAAAACTACCTAGGTATAACCCTTACTTTCATAGCGACTAAAATTTATGATGCTCTGCTACTCAACCGCATCGAACCAAAAATTGAGAAAATTCTCAGGAAGAATCGAAATGGTTTTCGGAGAAAGAGATCCACAACATTACAGATTCTGACAATCCGTTGAATCATAGAAGGAGTTCATGCAACAAAAAAAAAAAAAAAAAAAACAAAGAATAAAAAAGATTTAAAAAAAACACAAAAAAAAACACGACGTGACACTAATATTTGTAGATTTCTCCAAGGCATTTGACTCTATACACAACGGGAAGATGGCGCCAATACTTCTAGCCTATGGTCAACCTAAATAAACTGTCAAAGCCATAATGATGTTCTATAAAAACACGAAAGTAAAAGTTTGCTCACTGGACGGAGACACAAACTTCTTTGACATTGTTGCTGGTATTCTGCAAGGGAATATATTAGCCCCATATCTGTACATAATCTACCGAGACTACGTACTTCGAACATCAATAGATCTAATGAAAGGTAATGGCTTTACACTAAAAAAAGGCAAGAAGCAGACGATACCCACACAAACTATTACGGACGCAGACTACGCTGATGTCATAGCGCTTCTAGCAAAGACGCATACCCAAGCTGAATCTCTGCTGCATAGTCTGGAGTAGGTAGCAGGTGGCCTTGGCCTCCATGTGAATGCAGATAAAACTAGGTACATGTGTTTTAATAAAAAAAAGGAGACATCTTCACGCAAAATAGTGGTTCTCTGAAAATAGTGGACAAGTTCACCTACCTCGGAAACAGCATCTCATCTACTGAAAATGAGATCAATATGTAACTAGTGAAGTTATAGACGGCTATCGAGAGGTTATCGGTCATATGGAAGTCAAACTTATCCGATAAAATGAAATGGGATTTCTTCCAAATAACGGTATTAGCCTTGTGGATAGAGTGTTCGCCAATGGTCCGGGAGACCTGGGTTCAATCCCAGATCGTGTCATACCGGAGACTTTAAAAATGGTACTTGATGCCTTCTTGCTTAATACTCAGCAATATACAGGGTGGAATGATAAAATTGTCGCCCTAGAAAAGACGACATGATTCCATTTCCGTTTAATGAAAACCGGTTTTCTTTTTTTTTTTTTTTTTTTTTTTGCAGACCATCTACTAGTTGGCTAGTTGTGTACTAATCCCAAGAGCGATAGGAGCCTTCTATCATGTCTGAAAGTGACACAATGTTCAACGAGCGGAGATGCGCCGCTGTACAACTCATGCTCTCTACCGATCCAAGTTATGACAACAGGACCATTGCCAGAACCCTCAAAATACAAATCTGGATTGCCACGAATAACAGGAACGTACCCAGGGTGATGAAAAGAAAGTTTCTGGCTACAGTTATGGTCTTTGGTGTGGTTTCAAGTGAGGGCCACATCATGCCACCTCAAATCTTCGACGTCGGCTTGAAAGTTAACACCAAAGTGTACCTGGATGTTCTGAAGAGTGTGGTGATCCCCTGGTGCAATCAAGTGGCCGGTGGCAGACCCTGGGTGTGGCAGCAGGACTCGGCGCCGGCCCACAAGTCCAGAGAGACCCAGGCTTGGCTTCAGGAGTGCTACTACTTTGTACCCTTCTCTCACTGGCCCCCTCCTCCCCCGACCTGAACCCGCTGGACTACTTCGTTTGGTCATACGTCGAGAATATCATCAACATGACCTCCCACAACACCAAAGCCAGCCTGATCGCCGCCATCCGCCGAGTATTCGCCGAGCTCCCGCCGGCGCTTGTAGAAAAGGCATGCTCTCAGTTCCGGATCCGTATCGAGGCGGTGATTGAGGCTGAGGGTGGCTACATTGAATAGATGTCAGCTGTACTACATAATCAAGTTAGCTGAATTGATTTTTTTCAATAAAAGTTTTAAAATAAAGCTGTAGTGTTGTTTTCTTTAGGACGACAATTTTATCGTTTCACCCTGTAAAGAACGTATCAAGAGTAAAGTGGAGCAGTCCAGGGAAAGGAGTAGCGCCCTTCCCTACATCTCGGTGTAGTAGCTATTGAAAAGGGAGCCTTCTGGTCGCCAACTTTACTTACTTTTACTATTCTACTATGTGCACCACATAGATACTGACAAAACCTACAGAGAAAAAGCTCGACAGGAATTGTACAAAAATGCTACGAACTATATTGAACGAATCCTGGACGCAACATCCCACAAAACAGCAGCTGTACAGCCACTTACCTCCCATCTCTAAAACCATGCAAATAAGACGAACAAGACATGCAGTACACTACTGGAGAAGTTAGGATGAACTCATAAGCGACGTTCTCCCATGCACCTCTTCACATGTGTTGGACGACTAACTAGAACTTATCAACAACAGCTCTGTACGAACACAGGATGTAGTCTAGAGGACCTGCAGGAAGCGATGGGATGATAGAGGTGAATGGTGAGAGAGAGAGAGAGAGAGAGAGAGAGAGAGAGACAGGGAAATCCGTGTAAGCATCACGACGTGATGATGATGATGATATATTAAATGTTCCTATATAGGTAAATGAACTTATCTTGTTTTCCCTTCCGTTTATTCAGTATTTGAGTATCATTGGATGCACTAATAGTAATATTGGACCTTGATGAGTGGCGTCTTGATTAAGTATCCTCTCTAGTACCAATCACCACAATAACTGGTGACCCAGACGGTCAAGAGTATTTTACGACGCGTAAAATAACTGGTAACTTCCGAATGTTTTTCGACACTTACAAAATTCAGAATGGAAAAGACAGCTCTAGTAATGAAATGGCACATTTCAATATGGCTGCCTTCTTGGTTCTTCTTGTCCTTCTCTACCCATATTTTGAATCTAGTTTATTCATCTCTGCCTCCCGCCAGACAGGATTTGACACAAGATCAATGACCCGAACCCGAAGGACAGTTTATATGAATCTGGTGCCTGCAACATTAACCTCTTCACCTTTCTCTGGTCCACTGTAGACATTGCCTGCAGCAACTCGCTACCCAGTTGCAGGAAGAAGGAATTTGTAGATTCAGTCATCGTGGTAATACTTAATTTTGACTTTTGGCAGAATTTCATTTTCTTTTTTCTACACATGTTCAAATATATTCCTCTTGCTTAGTAGAATATTTCATTGATAAGCATGGATGAGGAAAGCACAGCTGCTATTATGTCAGTGAGCAATATATCTCGACGTATCTCAAAACAGACCCGTTCCTGGATTTCGCTCAGCTTGACTTCGTGGTTGAGCTTAGAGAAATTAGCTCTCCTCCAAATCACTCCTCAAGGCAGTCCAGGAAGTTAAGGACATAATTATTTTCCCTTTGAAAGAAAAACTGTAGAACAGGTTGATTTACGCAGTCGTTCGGAAGATATCTACTTCACGGCGGAAGAGGTTTTCACTACTCATCTACGAAAAAACCTTCACAATTTCTGTGCTATCTCCAGCACAACTGGAAAGAGTAATGTAGAGGGCTTTGTGCTTCATATTTTTCCAGTGCCTACTTGTTGCATTTACCATACCGTCTTAGCCGCGGTGGGAGAGGATAGACATATAGAGAAGTTAGCATATATTGCAGATGATATTACAGAATTAGCCTCAGACAGAACGGCTTCAATATCTGGCATATGGGTATCAAAATCAGACCTTCTAGTTAGACTCCTAGAATAGCGATAGAGATTAAAAGCCATGTTAGATAATCCGACCATGAGTTTGAAAAAAGAAGCATACCCTGCCCACAAAGTAGGAGTCGCTCAAAGAGTTGAAGCAAATACAATTCTTTATCAACACAGGAAATTTGAGGATAAGGCAAATTAAGGACATAATTATTTTCAAACAAAAAGCATAAGCTGGATGCTGAAGGCGACTCTAAGCGCTGGACTGGGAGATGTCTGTCGCCAATTATCTGCGAGTGACCGCACCACTGGCTCCCGTTTTCTGGTGGACAGTGGTGCACAAATATCTTGAATCCCTGCTACTTAGATAAATTAAAAGGCCCTCATCAACTTACTCTACAGACCGTTAACAAGTTGCTCATCCAGACTTATTGCCAGTGGTACCTAACTTTAAACTGCGGGTGATACAGGCTTTTCCGATTTCTTGTGGATAGCGGACATAGAAAAAGCTATATTAGAGGCAGTTTTTTTTTTAACAAACATGGCCTTCTCATTGTTATCACAGAATAGGTGAAGCACAAATAAGTAAGAAACGCCAACACATAAAGCTGATCAGAATCACTAAAACAAACATTTTTGTACAAATTAGGAGAAAATTAGGATCCAATAGCAAATAAGAGGTTTCTTAATCTGATTGGACAGGATAGTCACGTACTTTGCTTTTGCTTACGTCCGTGCAATTGAACTCCAAATGAGTCAGCCGGTAATTTTCCTTGCAAAAAAAAAACAAAAAAACTTTCGTTTGGAGCCGGTCACGTGATCAGGAGATCTATTTATTCACGCTTTCAGTGGCACCCGATACTCTAGGCCAACGACAGAACATACGAGACTCCTCTCAAGTGCAACAAGACTTCTCTTAAATGACTACGACACACACTGGTAACTCCATAGACATACTAACACCGACCAAATTTCCCTCTCATTACCATGAAAACACACCAGTCAACTGCGATTTCACACATCCAAAAATAATGTTCATAGTCGTGACGAAAGTAAGTTTTACCATTTCCCAGTGAGTTTATTTTCTTTTGGAACCACTTCAACCAGATTTCACCGATCTCTACTCACGCACACTCATTCAGTCAGCGGCCAAACATATTGTTGCCAGTGTTGCTCCTGCAAATGTGGATGACATCAAACCAAGAGGGTTAGCTTTTTTTTGTGTGAATTGTGCACGAAAATGTGTGCATGGGTGTAGAATCACTGATACTGTACAATGTCTGTGTAGTCTCAGCGGTGTTGAAAATCAGTGTTGTAGGATGGCATAAACTTGGCAGTCTATATTTTTTTGGTAATAGCGCGTCTAGAAGATCAGGATGTTCTCGGTGCTTGGTGCAGATTGTAGCTGGCGACAGTCGAAGATGCAGACGCAGCGGTTGCAAAGGCATGGATGATCGATGTCCCGGTTTATTCAGTCTTTGGTTAAGTGGGGGTGATGACTATCCGAACAAAGTTGTCGCTCGTGGGCTGAAATGCTGTTGCATGATCTGGACTGTTGCAACGGAAAATGCTGATGCTGGTTCGCAAGTGTCTGCTGCTTGGTGATGCAAGTTTATGCTGCTTGGTAATGCTGGAATCTGCTCGGCGTGGGAAACCGGTTCAGCCACGGGTCGGAGTGTGGTCAGCGATGGCAGAAGCTGCTGCAAGCTGGAGTGTTGTCAGTGATCGGCAGGGATTGCTGCGTCGCCTACGGAGGTCGAGTTTGGCTGCAGATTTGAACGGAATATGTGGAGGACAGGTTCGGCTGCAAACCTGCACGTATTTGCTTCAGTTAAATAGGGTCGTTGCAAGCTAGTATGTATGCGCTTTGAGCCGGGAACTGGTACATGGTTAGCTTCCAATTCAGGCTTTACCGCGAAGGAGCGGGATCACTACGAGGTAACAAAACGGTTACTGATTAATTGAGTGGTTGCTCGGCGTCCAGGGTGTGAAAGGTTGTGGAAATGTGTAAATAACCTTTTTCTTAATGATGGTGGTATATAAGCTCTTGAGTGACTTGTTTTGACATTGCAAAGTATTGTTTTCGTTCCGAAAGGAAAAGGACGTTCCTTCAGCTATAGGGAAGTGTCATTTAATTTGTCTAATGTGGCATCTTTTCGTTGTTCATCTGCAATGAGCTCGAAGGTGAGATTTACCGAATCATAGACTGTATTGTGGGGTGTGAGAGTGTATCTGTCACAATATTGTCTGAGCCTTTTATACATCGGATATCCGAGGTAAATTGCGATAGTCCAGTTGTCGAGTATCTCGAATATTTTTCGGTATTTACATGTAAGGCGTAAGTGAGTGGTTTGTGGTCAGTGAAAACGGTGAAATCTCGTCCTTCGAGTAAGTAAATGCCTTATCGACAAGTAAATTGCCAGTAACTCCATTGAGAAGGTACTGTATTTTCGCTGTGTGGTGTTCAATTTCACTGAGAAAAAGGATATTGGTTTTTCCAAGCCATTTTGTTTTTGTTGTAGGACTGCTCCAATTGAGTCTCCTGATGCGCCTGTTGTTTGTGAAAGTGTTGTAGTGTTGTCATTACAGATGTAGGAGAGCTTGATAAAATCTGCTAATGCTTTTTAGCATTGTGAAAAGCAGTTAAAGCTTCTTCTATCTGGATTTTTTCATTTTTATTTTCTATTTTTTTCGTTGTTGTAGCATGTTTGTGAGCGGGAATAATATTCTGGAACAACCTGGAATAAATCTACGGTAGTAATTTACCAAACCGAGAAATCTCCGAAGTTGTCATAGTGATGCTGGTTGTGGGAAATTTTGTATAGCTGTTACTTTTTCTGGGACAGGTGTGATTCCCTGTTCGTCAATCATATGACCTAAGAAGTTTAATTTCGAGACAACAAAATCACATTTGCTTACGTTGATTTTTAAGCCGAAATGTGCTAGTCTCTTGAAAACTTGTAATACGTGATCTTGGTGTTCATTGATGTTACGGCTAGCAATAAGGACATCGTCGATATAGGCAAAGACAAACGGTAGCCCTCTCAAGACCTCTTCAATGAGTCTCAGGAATGTTTGGGTGGCATTACGTAATCTAAATGGCATTCTGGTGAATTCAAAAAGTCAAAAAGGAGTTGTAATTGCTGTTTTTCGATATCTTCCTCGGCTACTGGAATTTGGTAGTAAGCTTTAACCAAATCCAGTTTTGTGAAGATTCTGGTTCTTTGCAAGCCCATGGCGAAGATGTGGGATTGGATACCTATCAGGAACTGTTTTTGCGTTGAGGTTCCTGAAATCTCCACAAAGTTGCCATGCGCCTGTTTCTGGCTTCTGAACCATATGTAGCGGTGAGGAGTATGGACTACTTGAAGGACGTATGATGCCTAATTGTAACGTGCTGAAATTCGTCTTTTGCTATTTTATATTTTTCTGGATGCAGTCTGCGTGGTGATGCATGTGTGGGTGGTCCAGAGTTTGTGATATAATGTTTAGCAGTGTGACGAATTTCATCAGAATGTTTAAAAGGTGTAGTAAGAGTTGGAAATTTTGTTATCAACTCTTGTAGTCCATTCACATCTGGTATCGTCGCACAAATTCCTGTTGACTTGTAGATTGAGGTGATTCCCTATGCCGTTAGTTTTGTGTTGCCATCGACGAGAGATCGCGTAGCCATGTTCACTGAAACGTTGAAATGGGACAAAAAATCAACTCCAAGAATCGGTATTTTTACTTGGGCTATTGTGAAGATCCACGGGAAAGATAGTCGTAAACCCAAATTGAGCGTTAGTGCTATCTCACCGTAGATTTCAATTCTTGATTCATTTGCCGCTTGCAGTGTGAATGAGGATAGTTGGTGGTTTCTCTTGGGATCCGGTGGAATAACGCTGATTTGTGCGCCGGTGTCGGCTAAAAATAAATATTCGGTATTCTTGATGGCTTCCTTGTTTTAAACCAGCAGCTTATGTCGTCTTTACTTGCTGCCGGTGTGACCGTTTTCCTGATTATTTGTTGATGTGTATGAGGTTAAATTGAAGTTGCATGGTTTTATACACTTCTTTGCCTTACCTCCAAATTTGAAATAATACCAACAGGTATCGTAGGTGCGTCGCTCTCTAGGGGATGAGTTCGACCTACTTCGTCTTCTGCTTTTTGAGGGGGCTCTGTCAGGACGGGAATATTGAGATGCTTTGAACTTCACCAAATTTTGAACTTGCAGGGATAAATCTTCCATGCCTTGCAACAGCTCAGTTAACATGTCTGGCATTATTGTTTCTGTTGTGGGTTCAATGTCGCCGATTTTGCTCCCTGTCAGAGACCTCATGAGAAACTGTTACTTTTGCATTTATTCATTTTATTTCTTATGTTATTGTCTTTTTTTGAAATTTTTTAAATCCCCACATATGCCATAAAACCCACTACCCAGTTGGTTGGGGCTTTAGAATAAACCGGCTGCATCTCTACAGAGAGCTAAAGGTCCCACAACGAGTGTCCTAATGATGACATTAAACAATCTGATGGTGAGGCTCCAGTAATGCTGGAGCTTTAGGGAATGTAGAGCACCCCTTCATGGTCGTTGGTCCCAGGTCCTCTCAGGCCCAGAGTGGTAGCACTTGATAGGGTCCTATCAATGGGTCAAATAGAACTGTTTAAAATTTAAACTGAGTGCAAGCAAATCACGTACCAAATTGAATTGCTTGAAATAGAACTGTTTGATCATTTAACTGTATGTAAACAAATGACTGATGTTTAATTGAATTGTTATTGATGCATAGTAATACTTAGAACCGTTTAACTTAGTTGACTTATCCCAAATTGAATTGTTTGAAATAGAACTGTTAGGTCATTTAACTTTGTGTAAACAAATTACAGATGCTTAATAGAATTGTTAGTGGTATCTACCAATACTTGGAACTATTTAACTTTGTTGACTCATGTTTACAAATCATATATATCTAATATATATGCTTAAACCGGATTTGGCATTAAATAACTTTCAATGGTTGGTATGTCATAAAACCAAATCAATTGAACCATAAAACCCAACCAACCAAACCAAATCAAAAGTGAATTCAAAAGGTCAGTAAAAGACTTGTACTAACCGAACTTACAAATTGTCAAAACAAAGGGTAAGCAGACAAGGACCTCGGGGTTTGTCGGTGCATTGCTCCATTTAAAATCATGGCATCCCAAACTTTTGCTCACCTGTTGGAGATAAAAGGTCAAATTTGGACTTCGGATAGATTTATCGTAGTCAACCTAAGTCGCTCAACCTAAAATCCCTGGTTTAGAGAGAACGCTGAATCACCTGAGACATCAGACAACAAGAGAGAACTTCAGCAGCCAGTAACCAAAAATCAATTCATCGGCCAGGCTTCGACCAGGAGGAGGTGTCTGTACCAGCAGGCCTCATCAGGCTCACATTGCACTTAGTGAGCCAATGACCAGCATAGTCCAGCAGAGCTCGAGTCTCGCCTCTTGTCCTACCTCCCCTTCCCTGAAGTCTCACTATAAACCGACCTTCGGATCATTGACCTTGTGTCAAGTCCTGCTTGGTGAAAAACAGAGACAAATAAACCGGAGGAGGTATTGTTCAGCTTTCGCTACTCAGGGTCAAGGACAGATTCGAGTCCGAATGGCTCCCGACTTCGGCTGGGCCACTGTCGGGTGGACGATGATGTCATTGACAAGCATTGTATAGCTCTGGGCACCTTGGTCCAGTTTAAGCTATAATCTGGCATCCGTACCTGGACACACGGTTGAATTCACGTCCAGCAAGGTTCATCAGGCTCACATTGAACTAAGTGAGCCAATAACTAACTTTGTCCAACAGCAAGCTCACATTGTACTAAGTGAACCTATGTCCAGCATAGACCAATAGGGTTCGAGCCTCGGCTGGTTCCTGACCTCCCCCTCTCTTAACTGCTATTATAAACCGACCTTCGGTTCACTGCCCTTGTGTCAAGTCCTCTTAGGTAGGAAACAGAGAAAATCAGTTCGGCAGCTGGGTTTCGGCCCGGAGGAAGTATCTGTTCTTTTCCCCGCCCTCTCAAGGTCAAGGACAGATTCGAGGCCGAATCGCTCCTGACTTCGGCTGGGTCACCTTCGGGTAGGCGAAGATGTCACTGACAAGTATTGTATAGCACTGGACACCTGGGTCCAGTTTAAGCTATAATCTGACATCTATGCCGGGAGTGACGTTTGAGTCCACATCCAGTTTGGCTCATGAGACTCACATTGCACTAAATGAGCTGGTGACTTGCTTTGTCCATCTGCTGGTCACATTGCACAAAGTGAGCCAATGTCCAGCATAGACCAACAGGGTTCGAACCTCGGCTAGTGCCCAACCTCTCCCCCCCTTAATTGCCATTATAAACAGACCTTCAGGTCATTGACCTTGTGTCAAGTCCTGTCTGATGGTAGGCAGAGACAATCAGTTCAACGTCGGGCTTGCCCGAGCCTAGAGGAGAAGTATCTGTTCCCTCTCCCAACATCATGGGGTTTGCGTCCTCACCATCAAACCAAGCAAATGAATGTGGGTTCTGCCTTCTTATGACTAGCCAAAGCAGACGACGTGAAATCTTGAAATTTTGGTCTCCTTACTCCACCTTCCAGGCAGATTGAACGAGATGACGACGCAACAACCAACACCAACTGCAGACCAGCTCCAGCTTAATCCAGTAGCCGTTCCTGCGCAACCAAGCAACATCGCCAACTGCAGACCTGCTCCAGCTTAACTCAGCAGCCTTCTCGCATCTGCATCACCTAGTCCAAGTGATAGCATCTGCATCACCTAATCCACGAGCTACCACACTGCTCTGATTAGCATCATTACTTCGAGGCCGTATCGACACACATCCGGTTCATTAAGGATTGAACAAACCGGGACATCGATCAAACAGTCAAGAAACCAGCATCTGGATCATCTACTCCATTTAGAGACCACACTGCTCGGACTAGCACCAACACTTGAGGATACATCGACACACACCCAGTTAACCAAGGACTGCATAAACTGAGACATAGTTCATTCAGCCTCTGCAACTAAAGTGTCCATATCATCGACCATCTCCAGCAATATCTACAACCTGACCATACAGCTACACTTCAAGCACAAAAACTATCCTCGCCTTCTAGACGCGCTGTTACCACAATCTAATAAACAGCAGAGTCTAAGACTTTTTACAATACTGACTTCCAACACCCAGCAGAAACTACACCTACGTGACACAACAACCGCAATTCTACACTCATACACCTGTTGTGTACGATTTTTTAAGTAAAACCTGAAATTTAAACTTATCCACTTGTCTCTGTCATTTCTCCACTCCTTTGTCAATCACAACACTTACTCTTAACTGTTCGCGGGATCGACCCATTATCGGGGGTTCTGCAACAGATTAATCAGACCTTTGATTTTTATTTTGGTTAATGCGAAAAGGGATGCTTCCCCACAAGGTGTGCACTGGGACCCTTAATCAACCAAGCCCCTATATTGTGGTTTGTTTGGATGACCAATTAAAATTTGATATGTGAAAAGGTTGCTCTTCCCATAGACGTAAATCAGCGGATTTGAGGGACTGATTCTTATAGTATGAGTTATTCCCCCTAGATGCACCCTCAGAAAATAAAGATAATAACACTGGTTTACAAAAATAAATTTTTGGTCTGAGGCAAGAATGGGAATAGGTGTTTTTTTGTTAATTTGGGTGTGCTGAATTCAAATTTATAAATAGTTTTGCTCTATCACCTCTAGTTTCTGGCTTTTAAATAGTCTCATTTTAGTATAAACAGAGAATATATGTGCATATTTCAAGAGTTGCAGCAGCTTATAACAGATAAAACAGGATAGATAAAGAACACTTATTGAATCAATATACTTGGATGACACAATTACACAATTCATAGTACCACAGACAGTCAAAAGTGTGTTTTCTTAGAAGATCTGGTGTATTTTGCCTCCGGGATGTCACGCAAGAGCACCCAGCAGAAGTCTCCCATCATGCCGGGGTTCCATTTGCCTTGATAGTTGCTCTCCATCTTCGTAATGTCTTGGTGGAATCTTTTTCCATGCTCATCACTCACTGCTCCAAGGTTTGGCGGGAAGAAGTTGAGGTGGGAATGGAGAAAATGAATCTTGAGTGACATTCGGCACCACATATCCCCGTAAGACTTTAGCCACTTCTCAATACAGGCTTCGTAATCTGGTACGCGTGTGTTACCAAGGAAGCCACTACAGACTGACTTGAATGCTTCCCATGCTCTCAGTTCCTTTAAGTTAAGAAGCTCCTCAAAATCAGCACTTCTCGGATCTGAGGTCCGACAAAGATGCCCTCTTTGAGCTTAGCAGCACTAAGACCTGGGAACACAGTAGACAAGTGTTGGAAGGCAGCACCATTTTTGTGCAAAGCCTTCACGAAATTCTTCATCAAACCAAGCTTGATGTGAAGAGGAGGGAGAAGCACCTTATTCATGTCCACTAGAGGATTCTCCTTGAGGCTGTGTTCGCCAGGAACAAAAGTACTTCTAGACCCCCAGTCTTTCTGCTTGTAATGCTGGGATACAGCTCGACTATCCCGGAGACAGAGAAAACAACAGTACTTTGTGAAGCCCGCTTGCATACCCATAAGAAGACCAATGCCCTTATTTGTTCCGATTCCTAAAACTGGTGATCCTTATATCTTCCTGGACTAGGTTCCATTGTTTAAGCCGAGAAGCCAAGAGCTCTGACTGCTGTTTTGACAGATACAAATCACGAGCAAGATCATTCAGGTCTTCTTGCGTGGTCCAGTGTGGCTCATTGCCACTTGTTCCTGAATATGTAGACTCAATATCTTCCAAAGATATTGACTCGGCAGAATCCTCCCTTGAAGGCATTTCTTCATCTGATGAGGAAAGAAGATCCTTATTTACTGGAGGTGTGGGTACAGGAAGATCATCTGAATGGGGAACGGGTCTCATTGCAGATCGAAGGTTGGGATATTTGATCTTTTTCCTAGAAGATGCATTGAAACTAGTTATATTAGCTAAACAAAAATAACAATCATCTGCGTGGTTTCGCGGCTATCTCCAAACCACCGGGACTGCAAAGTTGAAAGCCGCTTTCTTGCCATTAAACCATGCTGTTAGTCCATTGTAGCAGGGTTTACAACAAATGTGGGGAGCCCAATACTTGTCCTGATCACCAATTTTACAGTCAAAATAGTGAAAGTAGGTGATTCTGAGGAGGGAAGTGATGGTTCGACGCTGTGCAACTGTTGTGAAGTCCCCACACACGTAGCAGAAAGAATTGGCCTTGTTGAGGCATCCTCGACATTTTGACGTGCTTGAAGCCATTGGAGAATCTAAAAATATAACAAAGTAAAACTAAATGTGCATTTGAAAATGTAATACTAATATTCAATAACCCAAAAGATGTGTAACACGATAGTTGATTGACACCAACCTCCTGCGCCGCCTGCGAGACAACCTCTTCCAATGACTGCCAGAGTGTGGATTGAGACCTGCTGCATCCGTCTTGATATATATATAATGTAATGCTATCACTTACATTTAGTGCATAATAACTAAAAAATAAGCCATAAGTCTCACAATATTAGAATTAGTCCTGAATTCATATACGCCTTTATGTACCGTATATGCACAAAATGCACACTATGCATATCTAAAAAAACTAGAGGTGATGAGTAAAAACGGATTTCAAATTTGAATTCAGCACCCTTCAAATTAGGTAAAAACGGGTATTTTTGTGCTTGCCTCAATTTCTTTGTAAACCAGTGTAATGGGTACTTCCGCCCCCGCAGTTTAGAACAATAAACGAGATAGCCAACATGGCTACTCACACATCGTATCATGACTTATTTCTATTTTATTCATAATGTACTATCATAGAGCCATAATATTACATGGTGGCAGCAATGGGATTAACAAAGAAGCCTACAAACATAGTGCATGGATGAAAACTATAAATAAGAAAGAAAACGTCTCCAAAAAATGTCAGTCTCCATTTTTCGGAACGCACATAGGAAACACACGAGCGCCATATTGAAAAAAAAGAGTAATAAGAAATCGCCGAAACTCACTACAAAATAGAAGTCTGAAATAAGTACGCCTAATTTATTTATTTACTTCATTGCCCGATATTTAAAGCGAGATAATGAATTCAAATGCATGTGAACCAGTCATGTATTGGGACTCGGAGAACCAAGTCGATTCGTTCAGATTTTTCAAGCAGCGATGTAAACTATTTCTCTGTTAAAAACATCCCAACCGAGAAACAGGTTGACCACATTCTGCTGTTCACTGGCGAGGAAGGACTCAGAAGATACAATGCTTGGACGTTTGAGAACGATTCCGACCGAGTAGACCCAGAAATCATTTGGCGTAAATTTGAGGAGCGACTCGAACCTCAAGTTAATTTCCGTATTGCCCGATTTTATCTGCGTGAATATAAGCAGAAGAACACAGAAAATACTGACGATTTCGTTGCTAGGTGCAAATTACAGGCCAAAAAATGCAAATTTAGAGATAACCAGGAAACTGAAGAACGGCTCATTGAACAGGTTATTACCGATACGAGACACCCTGAATTACAGAAGCATAGAGCTGACACTTCATGAGGCTTTAAATAGTGGTCGAACGCATGAAGCGTCCCTTAATCATATGAAGCAAATGGCCGAAATTCAGGGAGGAGATAACCAGGAGATGAATACAATAAAACAGAGTCACTGTAAACGATGTGGAAACACACACGGCTATCAGAAAGGAAAAATGCCCAGCCTGGGGTACCACTAGTTCGGCTTGTGGAAAAAAAGAATCATTGGGCAAAGATGTGCACCAACAAAAATGAAAACAAGAAAAGATTCGCCCAAGCACGTACGACACACAGTCCTAAACAACCGCATGAGATTCAGAATAAAAAGCGCTATAATCGAATCTGTGCGACACAAGAGAACCCAGCAGGTTATACAGAGAGTTTGAACAGTTGACGTTTGATGCAGTTCAGCAGCAAAGAGACAATCGGACCGAAATCTTCACAGAACTGCAAATAAGGCTTCCTGATAGACCAGGCACCCACATATTAAAAGCAAAAGTGGACACAGGTGCAGAAGGCAATACGCTTCCTCTACGAACCTTCCGTAGGATGTTTCCAGACAAGGTAGATGACCTAGGACAGCCGATCCCAGGTTCTACAAAAAAGGAGCTCACAATACTAACTGCATACAACGGCTCAAGCATAGTGCAGCATGGTTCAGTGGACATACAGTGTGCACATAAAGGTAAATGGACCGCTCTTAAATTTTTCGTTGTGACAAAAGAGAGACCCACAATAATAGGACTACCCTCACTCAGAAACCTGGAGCTAATAAGCCTCCATTGCACAATTGAAGAAGACAAAGGTCTAATTAACTCTATCGTCGAGTTAACAAACTCATACCCAAATCAGTTCGATGGCATGGGACATTTCAAAGTGACTATCACATAGTCCTAAAGCCCGATCACCACCTAATGATCCATGCACCCAGGAAATGTCCTACACATCTGAGGGATGAGATCGAAGAGGAATTGAAGACCATGGAATCCCAAAGCATTATTAGAAAAGTTAGCGAGCCTACCGAATGGGTCAGCAGCATAGTGTACATTCGAAAGAAGAATGGAAAACTTCGCCTATGTCTAGACCCAAAGGATCTGAACCGCGCGATCATGAGATGCCATTATAAGACTCCCACAATGGAGGGGCTGGCACACAAGCTGTCAGGTGCTCATCACTTCTCAAAATTAGATGCCAAAAATGCATATTGGTCCATACCGCTTGACAAAGAATCACAACTATTGACGACTTTTCACTCACCATTTGGGAGATTCTGTTTTCGTAGAATGCCGTTTGGCCTGGTGATATCCCAGGATGTCTTCATGCAGAGAATGGACATGATACTAGAGAAATGTCCTGGTGCAATAGGACTGATTGATGAAGTCATTGTCTATGGGAAGATGAAAGAAGAGCACGATAGCAACCTGCACAATCTAATGAGAATAGAGCGAATCGAAGGGTTGTGTTTTAACAGCTAAAAATGTGTGATAGATCAAAAACAAATACATTTTTTGGTGCTATCTACGATAAGAATGGTATAAGACCAGATCCAAGTAAGGTGGAAGCGATAAACCAACTGCCCAGCTCTACCAACATCACTGATTTGCAAAAGGTGTTAGGAATCATCACCTACTTAGCACCCTTCATTACGCATCTATCCGATCTGATTGCACCCATGAGAGATCTACTAAAGAAAGAATATGAATACCAATGGAATGCCAGTCACCAGAAAGCACTTCAAAAAATCAAAGACTTGATTTGCAAAGAAATGTCCCACACCTACTTTAACCCGTCGAAAGAAACGAGTCTACAAGTGAACGGATCGAACAAAGGTCTGGGCGCAGTTCTCCCACAAGAAAGAAAATCAATTGCATTTGCTTCCAAAGCACTTACAGAAGCAGAACAAAGATATGCAAACATAGAGCGAGAGCTTCTAGCTGTCGTTTTTGGCTGTGAATGGTTCAGGCCATACTTATATGGATGTAAATTCCAAGTGGAAAGCGATCACAAGCCATTAGAAATGATCAGCCTAAAGAATTTGATTGCAGCTCCACCTCATTTGCAACGTATGTTGCTACGCCTATAAGAATATGACCTGAGCATCATCTATCGCCCAGGCAAAGAGATGACCCTGGCAGACAGATTCTCCCGGTTACCAAACAAGAAAACCAAAGAGGCGATAAAACTCAATGTAAGAGTGGATTTTGTTCAATTTTCTACAGAAAAGTTGACACAAATACATCAGGCAACGAAAGCTGTCCCCATACTTTGCAAACTTAGGTAAACCATCCTGCAAGGCTGGCCCAACACATTCAGAGAAATCAGCAAAAACTTGCAATCATACTGGTCATATCGGCACGAGCTGGCCATTGAAAATGGTATCCTAATGAAGAGTGGCTGCATAATTATACCTAAGGTGATGCAGCCAGAAATATTACAAAAAATCCATTATGGTAATCAGGGAATGGAAAAATGTAAGTTGCGAGCCAAAAGCTGCGTTTTTTTTAACAACATTAATCAGGATATCGACAAAATTGTGCAAGGATGTGTTATCTGTCAAGAGCAATAGAAAGCCCTAAGTGCAGAATCCTTAAAACCGCACGAAATTTCAGTGAGACCATGGCAAATAGTAGCCACGGATTTGTTTCAGTTCGGCAGATCGCATTACATGCTGGTGGTTGACTACTATTCAAAATATCCCCTAGTGAGAAAATTGAAGGACTTCAGCAGCCAGGAGATAATCAACCTCACCGAGCAAATCTTCAGAGAACAAGGAATCCCGGAGTGATTGATCAGTGACAACAGTCCTCACTATAGTTCTACCCTGTTCAAGCAATTTTGAAGGGAATGGGGATTTGAACACTAAAAATCATCTCCTAGATGCCTTCAATCAAATGGTCAAGCAGAGCACTGTGTACAAGCCATAAAATCTGCTATGCAAAAGGCTACCTCAAGTAACCGCGACTTAGATATGGTGTTGCTATGCTTACGGTCCACTCCTATCGACCATGTAATTCTATCACCTGGCGAACTTCTGTACAACCAAAAACTTGTGGGAAACTTACCAGTAAAGTGCCCAAACAATGCAAGCCAAAAAGAAAAAATAGCAACCTCCCTGTATCAAAGGCAGTCATACCAAAAGTTTCAACATGACTGGCACATCCGAGACCTCCCAAACATACTAGAAGGGCAACATGTTCGAGTATATGATCCGGATTCAAGTAAATGGTCCCCGGCAGTTGTTACACAGAGATGTGTTGAACTCAGATCATATATAGTGTAGACTTCATCCAGAAAGTCACTTCGCAGAAACCACAAGCATCAGAGGGAAGATAAGTCTGCAGCAACGCTAAACCCAGAGGCATCTGCATCCACACCAGCGATATCCCCAGAATCCAATGGAGAATCTGCAGTGGGTACAACCACAAACCACTCACCTATGGAACAAACTAGTTCCGCCATAACTAAGGGCAGACCTGTTCCAGATACACTCCACAAGACACCCTACACTCATCATGGAACTCAAAAAACATCCAGATCCGGTCGTGTAATAAGACCACCTAGAAAGTTCCATTATGATGAGAACAGTTCCTAATCGAACCATCCGGCTACGTCCACACATATGTCATGGTTCTTTGATGTATTACTTATTTTTGTTGTTTTGGGAAAAAGAGGGATGGTCATAGTATGAGTTATTCCCCCTAGATGTACCCTTAGAAAATAAAGATAATAATAGGTACTTCCGCCCCCGCAGTTTAGAACAGTAAACGAGATAGCCAACATGGCTACTCACACATCGTATCATGACTTATTTCTATTTTATTCATAGTGTACTGACTATTGTAGGAGAATGGACCTGTATTTGGTATTTATATGGTATCCGATAATTTTTAGTTTATTTTATGTATATTGAGAATAAGGTTTGATATTTATGCTTCTAGCGTTTCTCCACAGGTTTAATGTTTTCCCACACGATTAAGTTGAAGTTTTGATATAGAGTTTGGTGTTTTAGAAAAAAGGTTGAATAGGCATAATATAAGGCACATGGATAAAGATAGTGAATGAATAAAGCATATGCAACTGTGGGGGGAGTATGTAATTTGGTTATTTCAGTAGATTGCTCTCTAAATTATTGCCACCACAAATACAACACAAAACATTACAATCGCGCAAAAGAAATGGAATAGAACACAACGAACATTAAATAACAAACAATTTAATATGCATATAACAGAATATGAAAAACAAAATACATGATGTGTAAATGGCCTTTTGGAAAATAAAGTTTGAAGAAGAGAACAAATTTGTTGAAAGATGTGTGTATGTTCATGTTATCAGAGTCCGTAAATAAGTCGTTCTTACTTACATTAAGTTTATAGCGGGTTTTATGATTGTGGCGACTGCGTGTCTCGTTGATGAAAGAAAGTTTGTCGGGTTTTCCTTTTGAATATAATTCTCGGCCATTTGAAAAGAGGTCATGAACTTTAGTTGAGGAAGGAAAGGAATTGGTTGGACATAGTATCGGCTACTGGCTTAGTGGCGTGTGTTCGTCTGTGTCTTCGTTCGTGTGTAAGCTTGTGTCTTGTGTGTATGGCTTCCTAACTCTGTGTTATTTATATCCAACAGGTGGATCAAAGAATCGTCCTAAAATCTTGGCGCGTAGACATTTATTGACCAATCAGATTTGTATTTTACTATTTCATTTTCGAGCCTAAATATTTTCTGTTAGTTCACTTCCGATCCTAATTTTCTAGAATGTTCTATTCCATGTTTTTAGCTGATTGGTTGAAAAATATAAAAATGTAATTTAAATGTTAATACGGGTTTGATCCTAAATTTCTAGAATGTTCTTAAGTATGTTTTTATTGCTTATTTTAAGACTAGAAGAAATTTGTATCCTATACAACAAATGAGTAAACGATATGAAACAAATAATGGTTGTAAAACGGCGCGGACAAAATGAACATTTAAAACAAGGCGACGAACAAAAACAAATTTATATACTATAATAACAAAACTTACATTAATACATAAAAATATTACTAACTCTACTAACAAAATAATAGTGTGTGTATATGTGTGAGCTCGCGCGTGTGTGTGTGTGTGTGCGTGTAACACAACTAAGCTACAAAAAGAATTGCAAGTTTAAAATGTCCTTTTTCTATGGTTAGAAACGGGCAGTTTCTCAGAGACGGGAAAGCGTCTCATAGTCCTTGTATATGAATGTCTGCGAGGCCCATTCATGGTGTTGCTTTTCTCTCCTGTTGATTCACTCTGAAAGGAGTGTGTTGCTGCTGCGAAGAAATTTGGTCAAAGAGAAAGAAGGTGCTTTAAGACGACGTATTTATAGAAAATACGCGTCTTGTAGGTGGCTCAAAGACGCAGGACTTGAATTTACGCGCGCCGACGTAGTTTTAAGCATATCACGTGGTCCTCCTGGCCAATGGTTTCCCGAGATTGAATATTGAGCGTCCGCCATCTTTGTGGGAACAAGTGGCATACCGCCCAAAATAATTTATTGGAATGTAAAGTCCTATACTATCATAGAGCCATAATATTACACTGACCAGTGAAAAAGTAGTAGAATACTAAATAATTGTTTAGGCAATCGGGAATGTTTGTTACCCGAGGAATCTTCCTGAAAAATACATGTTAGAACAAAGAAGATATCCGATGTCCATACCGATGACAGGAGAATAAGTAGTCTTTTCAAGTACTAAAGCCTCTCCAGCAAAAGCCTCACTCTCCAAAAAATTGAGTTACATACCTCATCTGTCTGTCTCTCAAATGACTCAATTCTGATACATATATATTGTATAAATTATTGTTACACCAGTGTGTTTGTGGGGTTTGAAAGGGTTTTAGGAAGGTCAGTGGCTAAGGGCAAGGCTGTGTTGCCGTAAGATATCTGACTCCATATTTTGGTTATATTATTTTACCCAACGTTGACTGGCTGGCGCAATGCCTTGCCCAAAGAAGGTCCAAAAGAAATATACAAAAAGAAAAGATAGAAACAGACAAGAGACGAAAACATTTCTTCCATACTTTCCTTTATTTACTTGGTGAATGGACGAACCAACGCTACGTCCCAAGACGCAGCGTGGTGCCCAAAAACACCAGATAGTAAAATCGGTGTTGTCGGTTCAACGTCACTACCCGAAAAGAGGTCGGTTCACAGAAAACCTGAGTATTTATCTCTCTTCACCGGCTCCAAATTCGCTACTCCAAAATCCTTCTAATTTTGGCGCGACCGCTTCCCATTGGCTACTTTACATTTTATTATTTTTCTTTTTTTCTGATTTTAACCAGATGGATGCGTGGAGCCTTATGCGTGGCGACGCGTTTATACATTTTGTATCTGGCAGCCGACGAGTCAATATCCGGTTGGGAGTTTTACTGTTAATTCCTAAATCCCCACATGTTTCAATAAATAGTAGTTAATTGTTAACGGAATGTTTTTCTTGTCTTTGATTTGCCAATACTCAGGCAACTTATTCCAACGAGCCACCCCGATTGTTAGAAGAATTTCCGGATAGATTGTGTTATTCCGCTTCTGTGGATCTTTCAAACACAAAGTAGGCAGAGAGAGAGTTGATAAACCAACTAGCCTGAAACGCGTGTAGTAGTTACGGAACCATGGCCACAATCAAGTACCGTGACAAGTATAGGTCCACAATGGAAGAACATATTAAACAAATCGGTTTTGAGAGTTTTGAAAAATTTGAGGTTCTTATTGTGAATTTATAAAATCAGAAGTCATTTTCCAAGGTTACTACATCAATTCCGCTGGAATTACTCCCACCACTTCTAAAGTAGAAGCGATTTCTATATCCTTGGTACCAGACACAATGAACAAACTGCTACAGTCTCTAACGATGGTGGATTTTTTTTAAGGTTTCTACCGAATCGTGCATAAATTATAAAACATTTGACAGACACTAAAGTCAAAAATTGGGACACAGTTCTCTTTGACCTTGCCTGGACAGTATTTCACCAAATTGAATCAGTATTATCCCAAGCAAGCAAACCGGGCCATGAGTAGAGTGTGCGTCAATGGTCCGGGAGACCGGGATTCAACCCCAGGTCGAGTCATACCAAAGACTCCAAAATGGTACTTGATGCCGCCTTGCTTAACACCCAGCATTATAAGGTAAGGATTAAGGGTAAAGTGGAGCAATCCAGAGAATGGAGTAGCGCCCTCTTCTACACCTCGTTGTAGTAGCTATTGAAAAGAGAGTTTTCAGGTCACCCTTGACTAAGGTCGCCAACTTATCCCAAGCAATTGAATTGTTACATGTTGTTTTAGATGAGGAGTTGTGCTTGGTGATCGATGTCTCTTCCATTTGTGTGAGTGCCTTCCAGCAATAGAAAGTCGATGACCATTGAAAATCAGTTTCTTTCTTTTCCCAGAAACTCGCACCAATGAAATCAGGTGGAACATCTTTATTAGCTTATTCGACATTTCTTGGAAGGGAAAACTTTCTACATACAAACATTTGCGTGATCTGATGCAATTCACTTCTGATATCAGGTTAATCAAAGGAAGTGACAACGTATGTGCAGACATTATGTCTCGTAGTGTCAATGATATTTTGTTGAACTTATGCTTACAATACCAACAATTTGTGGAAGAACAGTAACTACAGCAGCTTCAACGAGACAACTGAACATCTTTGAAATTTTTGATCATACGTATTTCTAACATTGGGGAGGAAGCTGTGTACGTCACAAGCACCAGAAGATTTCACTCTATCGTGTCAGAACCATTGCGGCGGACGTTGTTCTTCTCTAGGCACAATTTATCTTACACGGACAAGTTTTCTTGGCTACCCGTGAAGTCTGACATTCGGTTGTAGTCAAAAACCTTTGTGCCAAGCCAAAAGGCTAGAATCGGAAGACATACCCACATAACTCCCGGCTCACTAATAGATGGAAAGGAACCGGGAGTTATGTGGGTATGTCTTCCGATTCTAGCCTTTTGGCTTGGCACAAAGGTTTTTGACTACAACCGAATGTCAGACTTCACGGGTAGCCAAGAAAACTTGTCCGTGTCTCGTTCAATTCAAGCATTAGCCCCCGGGTAAGATAAATTGTGCCTAGAGAAGAACAATGTCCGCCGCAATGGTTCTGATACGATAGAATGAAATCTTTTGAGAAAAATGGCTTCATAGGACGATTCCATGAATCAGTCAAATTGACTGGAGCATCTACCTTTTGTTCTTCTGGGATTCTAAAGATAAAGATTACGTCAAATGTTCATCTGCTGAGGTGGTGTATGGCAACATGCTTTGATTCTCCGGACAGTCTTCAACTCCTCAAAAATATTTGAATGTGACCTTGGTGAGATGAAGAACTTAGAGTACAATTCTCCTGTACAGAGCCAAAGGCCAATATATGTGCCTAAACTCCAGCAGAAATGCACACGTTTTCGTGTATTACTTGCCTTCGTCCCATACATTGCAGCTATCTTACAGAAGACCCTTTAAGATCTTCAAAAGACTCCCAAAATTACAACACAAAACATTGTTCTGGACAGGTTGAAGCATGTCTTTTTAAGTGCTACATGACTTAATATGGATACTCCTGTGACTCCTCTACCTCCATTAGCACCAGATTTGCTGAAACAGATTGTAACTGGATCGTGTTGTCATGTTAGATGGCCTAAACATTTATTGTCATAAATAACTTTTTCTTTTTATTTGTGCCTTGATTTTCAACAGCATTTTTGCAGAACTTTCCCCTTTTCTGAGGGGACTTTTCTCTTTTTACTTGTGAATGAACGTTATTACACAACTGTTTGATATGATGCATTTTTATCGTATAGTACAGAGATTTTATAGCTCTTTTTTCTGCATTATTGCACTTTAAGAAGAACTCCTTGTTACAGGTTCTAAAATCTGATTAGTTGGGGTACATGTAAGTAAAGTTGGCGACCTTAGTCAAGGGTGACCCGAAGGCTCCCTTTTCAATAGCTACTAGTGTATGGGAGGGTGCTACTCCATTCCTTGGATTGCTCTACTTTATCCTTGATCTTTACCTTATAATGCAGAGTGTTAAGCAAGGCAGTATCAAGTACCATTTTGGAGTATTTGGTATGACTTGACCTGAGATTGAAACCTGGTCTCCCAGACCATTGGCGAACACTCAACACATTTGGGCAATATCTATTGTCTCCCCTGGATGGTCAAATGTCAATCCCATAAGCCATCTCAGCCTCTTTTCTTTGTTCTTGGAATGGTAAAGACATAGCCTTTTATATCTGTTTTTTGAATTGTAGATACTTTGTCTCCTCTCTTGGCAATGGGCACTGTCTCTTGCTTTGTCATTGAAACGTAAAGCCTATGTGGCTCTAACCATCAAACTCAACTAAAATTTTATCAATTTTGTTACCTTTCATATACTGCTTGTTCATTGAACAATATATCTATATTTTATCTGTTGTATTCTTATTAATGCTTCTCATATGTATATCATGTATGTATTAAATGTTCCTATATTTGTAAATGAGCTTGAGTTTCCTATTCATTCAGTGTCAGTTTATCAATGGATATACTAATGCTAATATTGAGTGGGGACATGATTAAGTATCCTCTCTAGCACCAACCAACGCAATAATACCATGCAAAGTATCTTGGTTGCAGTTTTAGGAATGAAGTAGCAGGATTCATTTTGCCTTATAAAGAGTGGGGGAAAAATTTGATCACTTGCCTTGTATGTGAACATGTGGTGTATTTTTGTCGGCAATACCATGACATTACTAGGATTTTTTAGTTCTCCTGTGTGAGCTGTTAATGTTTGAATATGTGTCCTTCCATTGATCATGTGTGTGGAGTAGAAAACAGTAGTTGACCTGTCGGCCACATTGATAGGTATCCGATTGTTAGGCTGACTGCCGACTACTGTGTCTTTATTTTAGGCATGACACCCTGAATACTAAATGTAGTTTAAATTTAGCACAAATTCACAAGTATAAGGTACATAGTGAAGATCAAACCCATTGCTCAATAATGATTAATTTGCAGTGCATTACACCATAACAAGGTATTTTATGAATTAGATGTGGAATAATCTTGAGCATAATGATTGCTGAATGTAGCCTTTAAGCATATTAATAATAATTTACGGAGTTGAGTGGAAGAGTAACTTTTAAGGTATGATAACCTGGTCTCACTACGGATAATGAAAAATTTTATTATTAGGGTAACATAAAATACTATTCATGTTCTTATTACTCAGTTGCTAATACATTGCAATTGACAGAATCTGAACCAAATATTAATACAACAAATACAAAAAACAGACATATCTTACTTCAATATTTATTTGCTTGATTTGTTTTTTTGTATTCATAAGAGTATAGGTGTACACTCTTGTTTCACAGTTGGCTTCTGTCAAATCAAGAAGAATATGAGAGAAATAGAGACAAAAATAGGAATATAATAGAATAAAAAAAACTATATGTATAAAAAAAGTAAAATATAATTACTTATAATTTTTGTACCTGTTGCAGTTGAAACATCTGTTATCTTAGGCCCTTGAACAGCCTCCTTACTCTGCCAAATTAATTTAAGAACTGCTGCCTTTGGAAATGAGAACTGACAAATTGAATGGCTGTTTCAAAGAGTTTTGCTTGCCATTCTTTAGGGTAATGAATTTTCAATTCTCTTGGTCTTAATTGTGGATCAGAAATGACTGCCTTCTCACTTATTTTCAAAAATGGCATCATTCTATGAATAAATAAAATCAACTAATTCAAATGAAAAATATCTCATATATGCCATTAGCACATGAGTTGAGATTTTTTCTCTATGTATATATTTTGTGAAATGTATTTTATTGCTTATAAATTCCTTTTCACTTGTTTTTTATCTATTAGAAATAATAGTTGAACATAGTTTTGCTTCATTTTTTCTGACATAGTCACTATATAACCAATATAATTTGAACAAATTACCAAAATTCTGTATTCAGTGAAGAATGGATGCAAGCAAATCTTAAAAGTGTGAGTGAGTAGGACAATTTCTTTATCATATAGTAGTGTAGGTATAAAGTTTCTTGACAATGCATGTATGTATTCATAGGAAAGTATGCTGACAAGATGTGTGTACATATGAAAGTTCTTGATATGTGAGTACATACATATACATAAAATAATAAGAAAGAATAGGAAATGAATACATTACTGCTTGTATGCGTGTGACAGGAAATTGATTGCTCCAAGTGTCTATGGTTGGTAGTTTTCACTAGAGTTGAAGAGCTATGCATCATCTGGGTGTTAATCCACTGAAGAAAGGGCTGTTGTCAATTTCTTTTAGATCTTGTGGATTGTAATGCATTTTTTTCCAAAATGCTTGGGATTAGTTGGAATTATTAAAATTGAATTGTGAATTTTTACAAATGGAACTTATATGTAGAGCCTCCAGGGAAGAATCTTTCTGATTCTCATTCTTGAGTAAGCTGTTAAAAATGTTCATATCTGTTATATACTCTGACATTCACTGCAATATATTGATAATATAGTCACTGATGAAGAACTGGCATGTATTGCAAAGAAGCAAAGTATGCATAATCACCCAATAAAATTATTTTATTCAAAATTAAAAATATCTTTTATTAAGTTTATCATTTATTTCAGTTGTATCATATAACACTTTAGGGAGACTCAGTGAATTAATACCAATTGAAATTTGTAAGCGGACATGTGCATTTGAAAATCTTTACCTCTAATAGTTATTGAAAGATAACATTAATATAAACAATTTAATAATGCAAATAGATATTATCATAATTCAATGGTATAAATTTCTTAAAATTTGTTTTTGAAATTGTGTTCAGAAGTTAATAATTGTAAGCATGAACACTTGAAAAGATTCAGTTGATATTTCAGAGATGCATTTAATTCAATGTTTAATTACTGTTAATTATTTTAATTCTTCCTGCAAGATCACAACTGTGGTACTTACTTACCCAAGCATATTCTTTAGGACACACCACTAGGTAGAGGGTATCAAGTTCAATTCTTAAAGTGAAAACTATTTTGTGAGCTAATATATATGTATACACTAATTATGTTACTTTCAAATTCACATGTGATGAAAATTTCGATCAGTCACTACAATAGACTTTTAACATCTAGTTTGCTGGATTTGGACAAATTGATTCAGAATATTGTGCTTCTTCATTTTCATATTCAGTTTGTGTGAGTTAATTACACAAGCTAAAAGTCACTGGGGTCATGCCTCTACATTTACTCAATTGACTGTGTAAAGCTTACTGTGGACTAAACATTTGTATTTGTATAGATAAGTGAAAAAAAGCAGTAAATGATCACAACACTATTTGGCAAGATATGAATAAATCAAAAAAGATATAAGTCTTTAATAACAATAGTATTCTGAAAATATTACAAAAGTAATTAATTTAAATAGCCTTAATAATGCTATCAAAATTAGTCCTCAAATCTTAAAAAGAAAGCTCAAATTAGTTTTAAAAAACAAATTAAGTTTCCTTCATTGACTACTGAAATGCTTTTATCTGATTAATTTCATTTTTTACACTTGGTTTTCTGTAAACCTTAAATGGGTTAAGGTTTATAGAAAGTAAATACTGGAAATGATGGGATATTTGATTCTAATTTTTCATTTTAATTTCACTTTTAAAATAGAGTCAATGTCTTGGTGAAAATTTTTGGACATACCTAAACAGTTTGAGATTATTTGCAGGGATCTTCAAACTATTTACTGCAGATAAGAAGGTCTTACCATCATCATCAAATCATGCTGATCGATAACCTATTGAAAGCAGTCCACGCTTTCACTAAGCATATGTTAACATCACTTTCAGTAGATGAGATGTTCTGCATAGTCTGTGTCTGTTATAGTTTCTGCAGGATATTGTCTGCTTTTAGCTTTTTTTTAGCATAAAGCCATCTTCTTTTATTAGAAATACAATATCATAATAGATATTGAATACTAGTTGGATTAAGTAGAAATACCTTCAACTCTCCCATTTAAATTACTTAGGAGTATAAAAGTTGATAAACATATATGTATTAATATATTTGGTTTACCTACACCACCATAATTATCTATCTATCTACATTCATCCATAGAATTTAGTGTACATCACATAAAGAGGTGAGGTGGGGAGAGAGAGACTAAGCTTACAGAAGTCTTATTCCCTAATACACATGCATGTGTGCTTTTAATACATGGGCCAGCTGATGAATCAAAATTAATTATAGTTTTCAGTGGGCTGACTTTGCCTTGAGACCTGTCTCAGTCAACAGCTCTCAATTATCGTAGCCACCTTAACAACTCAAACCCATGATGTTAGGTATTGAAACGTAACCCCTACATTCATGTGTGAATTTCTGTTGTCAACACACAAACTATTTTTCGAAATTGATTAAGTCTGGCCGTTTTGGAGACAGTTCTTAACCACAGGATAAAATACATTGCATTTAAAAGCTCCTCTTTGAAGTACAATAAGATACCCCATTGTTATTTATATTTAAAAAGGAACTTCCAGTACATGATAACACAGAATTCCCTTCACTCAAACCATAAAAAAGAAACCTGTTACTTCTATATAAATATAGCAATCAGTGACAACTAACACAGGCGTTGCCTGGCATATGTCCCCAGAAAAGAGACATCTGTGCCTCTCTCAGCAGCCAACGGCCAATGAGGGATCTGCGCCTCTACCAGCAGCCAGTAGCGAATGTGCAACCAATCACAGGTGCAGCACAACTTCCAGCTTCCAACCTATCACTGCTGCTCTCTCTCTCTCTCTCTTAAACAGCTCTTTTCAGAGCTAATTTCTAAAAGTTATAAACCAGGTCTTTTAAGAGCTATTTCAGAAAGTCTTCTGCGGATCATGACGACGACACAGCAGACAGACTACTGCACCAGTTCCGACATCACCAAGCAGCAGAAACCTGTACCACCAAACATCAGCCACCTGCATCAACAAGCAGCAGCCACCTGCACCACCAAGCTGCAGATACCGGCATCTCCAAGCAGCAGACACCTGCATCATCAAGCAGCAGATACCTACACCACCAAGCTGTAAGCACCTGCATTTTCCTTTGCAGCGCAGACCAGATCATACAACATTATAGTCCACGAGTGACAACTTTGCTAGGATTATCATCAGCACTTCAAAGCCACATTGACCCCCCTCGGTTAACCAAGTGCTGAATAAACTGAGACATCGATCATCCAAGCCTTTGCAACTGATGCGTCAACATCTTCGACTGTCACCAGCTACGTCTACGACTTGACCATACAGCTACACCTACGATCTGCACCAAGCACTGAGACCATCTTGTTGCCAAGAACTTATAGACAGCCGAGTCTACGCCTTTCTAAAGCACCGACTTTCAACACCACAGATACTATATTGCACAACAAGGATTCTACACCCATTCACACCTTTCGTGTACGATTCGCTCAATAAAAACCTGACATTTAAACTTACCCACTTGTCATTGTCTTTAGTCTAGTCCTCAGTCAATAACTCTTCATAATTTACAAACGTTTGTAGGATCGATGCATTTATCGGTCCTGCAACATCACCACGCTCGTTACTTTCATTGAAATAGGACAGCAGTATTGGAATAGTAAGTAACAATTACTTTTTTTAATTCCATAAAATTCAATCATCTCTAAAAAGCTAACATGCACACATCCAATTTTCACAAGATATGATATTGGTGTAATTAAAGATGGTAGAATGCATTGAAAGTCGATAAATAGCAACACTTATTAACAAGTCCTCAAGATTTTCGATTGCTAAAATTCTAAACATTTTGTTTTTGATGCTATTTTAAATGTGTAATTCAATATTGAAGAAACTCGGGGTATAAAAGGAATTACTTTAATGAAAACTATTGTTTATCGAAAAGTTTTTTACGAGTAAGGTATTCTGTACTTAGTTTATGTGTTCAATTTATTTTGTTGTCATTGAATTGTATCACTAACTAAATATTGTAAATTGTTTCTAATTCTAAACCATGCAATCCTCAGGTGTTCGGATAAAAATGTAGTCTTTTTTTTTGTAACATTAAAGCTTACTACTACTACTACTACTACTACTACTACCAAACATCCAACTTTTCGTTATTTGTAAAAAAAGCACATAATAGCAATAGTTCATTTTTTAAGCGCATTCAATGTTCAATTGAATGATAATTTTGTAGGGTTTACATTCACGCTGAACACATTTTTTTAATAATCCTAATTTTCGATAGTTTAATGGTTTAAAAAATCCTTTCCTCATTTCTATAAAGAAACATCAATATCATGGACCGATGTTACAACAACAATCAGCGGATTCAAGAGTCGTTAAAAACGGATTTGTGTTTATTAACAAAACAAAACACTTACTGTTAATTTCATTGAACGAATTCATCGTTTTACAGAAAAATAACTAATTGAAAAATAAAAACATAACTATTCAGGAAGTACTTCAAAAGGCAGCCTCACAGCACATCAATATTGTTTATTAAAAATAAAAGCAATACTAAATCAAGTATTTTCAAAGTTAATCAACTTAAGTAAAACCATATTTTAGTTTTAAAAAATTTCAGATAATTAAATCTCGGTAGCAATTATTTTGTAAGATTTACATTTTTGCTATTCTCTGCTCGTGTCTCTAAAAATACTTCCGGTATCTCCTGCCAGCATGTAAGTTAATTGTATATGTCGGATGTATATAGTTTTATGTTTACTTGCTTTGATTTTTAAAAGTAGTTTGATTATTACCAAACTCAAAACATTCATAGAAATTTTTTATAGTACCTAATCTTGAGTTGAGTTTTGCGAACGATCTCTGGCTGAAAATATTTGTCGAAAGAAAGAACGAAATATCGTTGTTCTCTCATCTGAATCAAAAATGAATGAACTTTTATTATTTAACCATTAATTGTCAACAATTATTATTACATGTACTAATGTAAAGTGATTTTACAATATTATGAATATGCAACTAAAGATTTAAATATGATTTTTGTGGCTACAGGAAATGAAAGTAATCAGTTTGAGTACATCCTGTACTCATTATTTTTTAATTAACTGTTGAATGAAAGGAAATGAGATCGGAAAATACGAGAAAGAAACTTATTTTATTTATTTATTTCAAGATTGTCATTCTGTTGAGCACTTTCATCATTAAGCTTTCATAGTTACTCCAAGTACGTTTGCTCCTATGTCCAATGATGCTATTTAAACGGAGAATATGAATTAAAACTGCAGATATTATTTAATTTGCACTCACATTATAAGAAACTTAATGAAGAGATTGTTAAAGAAGTACCAGCCGTGGCTAAGAACTACTATTAGGCTTTTGAAAATGATGAAATGACTCCTAAAATTAAAATGCTGGAAAATAGGATCCAAAATTTCAAATGGAAGAATTTGATGTATTAATGACCAAGGATAAAATTACGTGATTAGGAGCCAAGTTACTCACTGTTTTCAAACAATCTCACATTCTACTCTGGTATTTTTTCCTTCTAAATAAATAAGACAAACTGTTTGGCCAACCATACTTGAGAGCGATCCAAAGGCTCCCTTTTCAATAGCTACTACACTGAGGTTTATTGGAGGATGCTACTCCTTTCCCTGAATTATTCCACTTACACTTAACCCCTTCCTTATAATGATGAGTGTTAAGTAAGAACGTATCAAATACCATTTTTTGAGTCTTTGGTATGACTCAACCTGGGATTGAACCCCAATCCCCCAGACAATTGTCAAACACTCTAACAATCATGCATATATATCCATTTTGTTTAATCATCAGTTATTAGCTGAAGATTATGTACCTCTAAAAAAGTGAAGTCAGCTCAACTTCAGATGGCTTTCTACCCAAGGAGCATCTACCACTTCGTCTAAAGGATTAAAGGCTAGGTTTATTTCCCAGTACCCCAAAAGAGGAATGACAACATAGTTGAGCTCATTTTGACCTTCATCCTTCAAGAAGCTTGCTTTCTGCAAAGTTCCCAAATCAAACTGACCTTATCGGTTGGATAAATACTACCACGAGAGTGAAATGTGACACAAGGTGACCATTATGTAGGTAGAGACAAAAATTCTTTAAGTTCCTTTCGTACTTGCTTTTTGAACACCTCAGATACCAAGAATTGATGCTGACAGTGAATTTAGCACCCTTGATATGAATTTGGATATACTCCTATCAGCTAAGTAACTATTTAACAATATAGTTAGTTTAAACCCAGAGATTGAGTCTTAACCTTGTTCCCCACAAAGTTATATTCCTTGAAGTACAAGTAGGATCAACTGTGTTACCCCAATCTATACCTCTAGTCTGTTAAACTATGGTATCCCAACTTAAACTAGCTTGCACTAAACTTAAATTACTCGACTCTGTTGGCTGTAGAATACACTAACTGCACCTCTACAGAGGGATAAAACCCCTCTCTCTAATGAGGCCACCTGTTGGCTGTGGGTGGTGACTTGTAATGCTTGAAGATGGGATCCTGGTAGCTGAGTTGTCTGACCTGAAAAACTCTACTTTAGTCCTTACTGAGCTAGATAGGTGGTTGGATAAGCCCAAACCAATCAATCAGACTTTGATCATTGTTAAAAATTAGAACACTAAATATTGAATACTGAAAGTTTAAAATTGGCTCAAAATCCCACTCCTAACATGAGTATACTGGTAGATGTATTCACATCTCAACCAAAGTGAATGGATATTCCTACAGAAGTTGGATTCCATGGTGGGTGGTGGAGTACAGAACCAGAGAAAAAAATTAACAACATGTGGCAAATACAAACAAAAAAATGAAACAAAACTTCTTTGAATCCAATTCTGAAAGTGAAACAACAAAATTCTCAAGATTTATTGTAATTGAATCACGGGAGGAAACTCCTTTGGCCAAACTGTCCTCTTTCTTGATTAAAAGAGTAATCTTCAGCAAAGTGAACCCTTGAACTGTGAAAAACCTAGTCAGCAGAGGCTGTAGAATACACTGACTACATCTTTGCAGACAGATAAGACCCCACTCAATGTGTATCTCAGATATGACATTAAACCATCTGATGGCGAAGCTCCAGACTTGGAGATTTAGGGGATGTGGAGTACCTCTTCATTGTCATTGCTCCCAGGTCCACTCTGACCCCTGAGTGATAGCACTTGATAGGCTCCTATCTATAGGTCAAATAGAACAAACTGTGTGTAAACAAATGACATGTTAAATTGTGATTGTTATATAGCTATACTTGAAACCATTTAACTGTGTGCAAAAAAAGAGTTCAGGCTCGTTTAAGAATATTATCTACAAAATGTGTTAACAAACCATTTATATATATATGTAATATATATGTATAAAGAGGATTTCCCATTAAATAACCTATAATGGTTGATATGCAATAAAACCAAACCAAAGCAAACCAAATTGAACCGTGAAAAAATTATAAATATCAATCTACTTTTAGAGGTGTATAACAAAAAACATGCCAAAAATCTAATCAAAATGAAAACTTTCCACAACTTAAAAAGTAAAACTAACCTACATAAAAAGCTTGATACATCAAACAGAGTTATCAGAAACAGTTTCATAATTGTGAACCTCAATCAAGCAGATATATATAAAAAACTTAATACATCTACAAAACAAGACCATTGACAATGCATTTGATTGTGAAGCAAAATTTGTTTACTAATCTTTGTCTCTTGCTCAAGCAATTTGTTTAAGAACAAAAATATTTACCTATGACATGTATATATATAAAAAAAGATTTGGTATTGAATAACCCACAAGGGTTGATATGCCATTAAGCACTAACCAGTCAATCCTAACTTACCTTGCCCAGTCAGCTGGGGCTGTAGAATACACTGACTGCATCTCTGCAGAGAAGTAAGATCCCCTCCAACAAGTGTCCTGGATATGACACTAAACAATCTGATGGTGAGGTTCCAGTAATGCTGGAGCTTAGGGGGATGCAGAGTACCCCTTCATTGACATCACTCCCAGGTCCACTCTGGCCCAGATTGGTAGCACCTGATAGGGTCCTATCTATGAGTCAAATAGAACTAATCTGTGTACTTATGCCGAATTGCTTGAAATAGAACTGTTTTGACATTTAAACTGCATAATTATGCTAAACCAAATTATTTGAAATGGAACTGTTTTTGTGTGCTAAACTGAATTATTTGAAATAGAATTGTTTTTGACATTGCAACTGTGCTTATGCTAAACTGAATTGTTTGAAATAGAACTGTTTTGATATTTAACTGTTTGTAAACAAAAACTATACTTATACTAAACTGAATTGTTTGAAATAGAACTGTTTATTTGTATAAAAATGGATTTGGCATTAAATAACCTACAAAGGTTGATATGCCATGAAACCCAAACAAACAAACTAATTTAGTCGTATGATCAAAATGATTGAAAGCTCTTAAAAAGAGTTATTAAATTGTTTAAGAGGATAACAGCTAGAGGATAAAAGTATTGGTTTAGAGCTTCTTGTTGGAACCTGTTTAGAAGTTTTGGTCCATTGTGAAGAAATGCTGGCATTACAAAGGTGAAAATAAGGCAACTGATATGAGTTATTTTAAGGGAGAATGGAATGAAAACAGACTGCTTCCATGGATTGAATAAAAGGGTGGATTCATAATTCCCTAGAGGTTATTAACTACAACAAAAGACATCTGAGGAAAACCGGAGAATACAGTAGCCTAAATATTGTAAATTTAACAACCAAGATGTGGATAATAGTCCAAGACCTGTAAATAGTACAAATGATAACTCCTCATCTTAGAAATTTAAGCAGATTGCCTGAATTAACTTTTTGGTGACCTAATAAAATTTCACCTTCATAGATATTCTAATGAAAGTAAAATTAATCCAAATGAATTTAATGAAAAATTTATATTTTTGTATATGACAAGTACATAAATAGAAAATGTTATTATATTTGTAAAATATATATTTTTTGTGGTCTGTTTCAGGGCTGACTATTGGAAATCTCAACCACGGAAGTTCTGTGAATTCTGTAAATGTTGGTTAACAGATAATAAACCAGTAAGTAAAGAAATAGTATACTACACATTATAGCTCCATTTTTTGAGAACCTTCTCTTTTGTATCAGAGAATAAAAGTTACCTAACATGCTCAACTGAGGACCAGGGTATATAAATGGTTGGCAGTTACTAGGTTAATAATTGGGCAGACTCTTTAGCCTTAGTAGGGCAACAAGTTAGGAGAAGGAAGAATGAATTAAAAACCTGGAGCTGGAGTTCCTAAGGCAATCTGACTTTATCTTTAGCCTCATTCTGACAGCCTCTGCAGTGCCAAATTGTATAGCACCTTGCCTTTCTCTTGAACAGTATTTGTAATGTGAATAGGGGAGATCTTCAACATGGGCAACTGCTAATTTTCCATACAACCTTGCTCAGCACAGATCCATATTTGCTCAAGTTGTGGCGAGAGAAATCATGCAAGCGGCAGCTCAAAGCATGCACGAATATGTCTGGCGTGTAAAATAAGATCAGAGAGAGAGAGAGAGAGAGAGAGAAACGAACGATTGGGGAGATCAAACTTACATCCTCCTGGTAGTAAATTGTGTTTGACGTCAGGACTTCCTACACGCTGGCGCGCATATAAATTACCACATTGTGTGAGTGACCCGGATGTGGCATTTTGGTATGATTATTCAAGTCCTGCCTGAATGCAGCAGGCAGAGAGGCGTTTTGAGTCTTGGTGACGCACGACAAGAGACAAGCTTGGGTGTAGGACTGCTAGAGAAGAATATTTTCAGCGTAGAAATTCGGCTGTCTACCTTCTATTAAGAAGACAACACAGCAACAGCACTTGAAATTGATTCCATGTGTTCAGTTACAAGAGAATCTTTTCTTTCTGTTGCTGAGGAGGCATACTATCCACCTGCCTCTTCTTTTTAACTAATGTCTTAAAAAAGGGGGCTCATAATTCCATAGGATATCACTTGTAAACAATCTTTGCATGCTGACTAACATAAAATTAACTAGAAAAATACTGGTATCAGCAGTATCTTTCCAAAATATGTTTCAATGATATGGTATAGATAGTGGTTTGAAAAGAGTCACCTCATTTATAGGGATAGCAGCATGCCTGATATTCCAAGCAAATAAGTCAAAAACAATAGTGAGTCTAAATGGTTGAGTTAGATCTTGGGTAATCCTTGTGGGTAAAAACAACTGATGTAATCCTTCAAAGTCTCCAGAAGAAAGTGAGACCTAACCTCTCGCCTAAATACTGCTGTTATATTCCTCCAATTTCTCTTTTCATGTGTCACTTGTTACCCCATTTTACACACTAATTGTAGTACATACAGATCAATTAATTACATTTTTTTGACTTTTTTTTACTATTGAAATTACAATGTTTTAGTTTATCTAAAATGATAGGATCAAATAATCTAGACAATCTATTCATGAACCATATATAGCTCTTTGAAATTTCATGTGTAACTGAGATCATGTTTTTCCTTATGGTTAATATAAAAGTTAAATAAGAAAGCATTTCAAGCTTTATTATTATTCATTATGAATTACATTCCCATTGGATAACATGGTTTATAAAAATAGTTAAGAATTTTAATCCTAATGTAGAATTTGATCTACTTATCAGTTAAGATTTTGAAAACATATGGTATATATGTGTACTTTGTTTATTGCAACTTATACATATTAATATTCAAAAAAATACAGTATCAACCATAAATAAGTACATTCCTAACAATTTTTAAAAATAAAAAGTTGATTTTCTTCTAAACCAAAGATACCAGGATTTCATTATGTCAACTGAACATCAGACAAAACAGTTTAGAAAATCAAATTGACGTTTCAATTGTAATTGAGCGTTATCAGAATTTAAATGAATTTATTGCTCAAAACGGAATTTACTCTACAAAGATGAGAAGTGTGATAATTTATGATATATTATACTTAGTTATGAAGGTGGGCTGAAAAGTTCATATGATGACATATCTACTTTTGACAAATTTTTTGACTAATAGAATCCAAGCACTGCAACACTGATGGAAGAAGTGTGTAAACTACATGTTGAAAGATAAACCTCATTTGGTCACATCTTGGTCAGCCTAGAACTTTTCAGCTGACCCTCTGTTATTATTATGATCTTTTTCAAAAGTCAAATGAATTTCATTCTTTGCTTAAAACTAAAGTAAAGTAAAGTTGGCGACCATAGTCGAGGGTGACCTGAAGGCTCGCTTTTCGATAGCTACGACATCAAGGTGTAGGTGAGGGTGCTACTCCTTCCCAGGATTGCTCTACTTTACCCTTGATCCAACCTTATAATGCTGAGTGTTAAGCAAGGAGGCATCAAGTACCATTTTTTGAGTCTTTGGTATGACTCGACCTGGGATTGAACCCAGGTCTCCCGGGCCATTGGCGAACACTCTAACTGCTAGGCCAATGTCCGGTACATTGCTTAAAACTAATGATCTTTTTCATAAACATTTTTTGGGATTTTCATTTTTCTGTATATTTTCTTACTCTGTTAGCATTTTCATAATAAATAATCAACAATTCTCATTTTAAGAAATCTAACATAGTCGATATCTTTTTCATAAAAATGATTTAATATTTTTCTGTTTTACAGAGTATTGAATTTCATGAGAAAGGAAAACGACATCAGGAAAATGTTAAAAAGAAAATTGATACGGTTTGTATCTCGTAACTCTGCTATTTAATAAGTGGAAAATTAGTTATTGAAGAAGTAATACAACCTAATTTACAAAATAAAATACATTTTGAGTATGTAAAACTTTTTCAAACCAGGATTTATAGAATCAATTGGATTTCAAAAGAATTATCTAATTTTTTAACAAGTGAATTATTGACAAGTCTACTTGTGGTTATAAGAAATTAATAAATAAAGCAGAAAAAAGTGCAATACTTGAAAGATGATGCCAAATTTGACTTGAGTACAGTATATACATATAGGGTCTGAGTACCCTTGATCCCCCCATTTTTGGAACTGGTGCACACAAACTGATCTTTATCTATGTGATATCTAATGAAATCAAGCCATATTACTTGTGCATTTAATCTCAAGTAAATTCAAACATATTCAGGATATCATAATTTGATTTCTGTCAGTTTAGTTCAATATAAAATATAGAATTTGAAGAAATAACATGAAATTGAAGAGTTTTCACATGAGTTTCAGGAAGTGAATTTATTCCTTATTTGCTTAAAATCCACCTTTGATGGCCATTAAGCTCATTTATAGAATTCATATTATTATTAATTGCAAATAATGAATCAAGAGAAAGTACTCTATAATTAAAGTTTAATTATTATCTCCCTTGGAAAATTATAATGATCAGGGTAAGCACAAATAATAACCCCCCCCCACACACACACACACACATACTATTATTTTCAAGTTGTAAATTGGATTGTATTATGTTTTTAACATACAAAAAATATCAATAAATGAATAAAAGATGAACTTGTCAATAGAATAAACTATGGTTTCATTTAATGCAGGAGAGAGCTAACAGCTTTTACTAAAACTGGCACTTAAAAAAACTCAAAATGTGATGGATAAAATAAATTGTTCAACTAGCAATATATCATTGCTAATCTTCTCTTTGTTACTACACTGCACCATCATGTTGATCTTAGAATCCAAGGGAAGCAACCGTGGATCTTTTAGACTAAGCTCTAATAACACTGTTTAAGTATTGAACTGTACTGAGTATGCTTGGGGTTAACTTGGAGGTGCCTCATTCTAATGTGATTGTATTTTAGTCAGTTCCTGTGAAGTCTTTCTTTTCTCTCAATTGTCTTACTTTTATTCATCTATTTTATTTTTGTAATAGACTAGCAATAACTGTATCAAATTAATTTTATTATATTTTTAACTACAGTATTCAAATTTATTTTAACTATAGTTTACACTTATATAATTATAATCCAAGTATATTTTCTTTTACGTCATTGACTTTTTTCAAGTTAGGTTTCTTGAATCATAAGTAGGCGTCTGGAATTCTAATGATCATTTTCTTTTTTCTGCATTAACATATTAAAACAGACAAAAAGGCATTGTTTAACTAATTATAATAATGGTAATTATATTAATATAAAAATTAATGGACTTTGATTTGTCTACTTCCACTTCAAATAATAAACTTTGATCCATTTACTTTAACGGCCAGCATTCAGTAATATGTATGTGTGTGTAAACCCATCATATCATCAAATCTGGGAGGTATATGTTAGTAGCTGGCTTCCCTTGGTGTAAGGGAGTAAACCCCAACAGAAAATCAGGAGTGGAGCCCCACAGGCGGTTGATTGGCATATTCATCACCTTCTGGCAGCTCCTGCATCCCCTCTGGTCTTCAACCGTCTTGATCTTGTCTTGCTGTTGAATCAGGCCTGCCAGGATGAGAGAGTGAGGCTGGCTCCATGCAAATCTACTTCACTTTAAACAAAGTCAAGCACAACTCATCAATCAACCTTTATCCCATCCTATTACCTCAAGTCCTGTGGCGATGGGCAAGCAACAAAGCAACAGATGTGGGTACACTGGAAGTCATAGCCGCAGATCTGCACACAGGCTATATGGTCCCTCCTTAGTGACTGGAGCAGAAATAATGTTTGGCAGCTGTCTGAGGTCTGAGCAGCCCTGTCTAGGATAACACTGCTCCCCCCCATGCAGCATGGGTAATGGGCTAGAAAAGGTCCCCAAACATTGCCTGCTCTACTTCACCCTGGCCAGCTTACTACAGTTGGCAGGGATCTCCTTCAATGTGGTCAAAACAAGAAAACAAAGAAAATACCTCTGAACATCACCACATGAAACGTCTGCACACTTATTGACCAGGATGACACAGATAGACCTCATAGATACACTGCTCTTATCACTTCTGAACTTTACAGGTACAAAATCGACATTTCTGCCCTCAGTGAGACCAGGCTGGCAAGGAAGGGAGAGCTGACTGAGAAGACCTCAGGCTATTCTTTTTTTAAAGTGGATGTGCATCTGATGATAAATGCGAAGCCAGAGTGGGCTATGCCATCAAGACTTAACTCATAGGCAAGTCCCCCCTCCTCGGAAAGGGGTGAATGACCACCTCATGATTATGAGACTTCCACTTCATCACAGGAAAAAGTTCACTACCATCATCAGCAGCTATGCACCTATCATGACCAACACAGATGAGACAAAAGATAAGTTCTATGAAAACTTTGAATATGTTATGTCTGCTGTTCCCACTGCAGACAAGCTCCTCATTCTTGGTGACTTTATTGCAAGAGTTGGACAAGACAGTGCCACCTGGGAAGGACTACTGGATAAACACAGGACCACAAAATGCGACAGCAATGGCCTACTGCTTCTTCAGACCTGTGCCAAGCATAATCTTCTAATCACTAACACTGTATTCTGCCTTCCTACTTGTAACAAGACATCCTCTAAGCACTGGCATCTGATCAACTATGTCATTCTGAGATGGAAAGATAGATGGAGTGTGAGAGTCATGAGGGCTGTGTGTGGTGCAGAATGCTGGACAGATCATTGCCTAATCATTTCTAAACTAAGCATCAGAGTCCAGTCTAAAACAAGACTACAGGGTAAAAAAGCACCAAACCGACTGAATATCATGAAGCTCAAAGATGTTCCAACCAAGCAATTGTTTGTTAAGGCCTTAGATGAACAGCTTGATATTATCCTTTTGGACGAGCAAAATGTGGAAGCAGCATGGATCACTCCCTGGGACATCATATATAGTACAGCTATGGAGTGTTTAGAGACAGAAGACATAGAGACTGGTTTAATGAGAACCATGCTGAGATCATGGACATCATAGGGTAAAAGTGTGCTGCCCATGTGGCGCACTTCCATGATCTTCAGTATACTACTAAGAAAGATGCTCTAAGGAGCATCTGCAGCACTGTTCTGCTTAAACTGCATGAAATGCAAGATTCCTGGCTGAGCACTAGAGCTGATGACATCCTAGATTACACAGAATGACATTAAAAACTTTTATAGCTGTCTGAAGGAGCTCTATAGTCCCTCCAGTGCTTGCTCGTCTTTGCTTCAGAGTGCAGATGGAACCAAGCTCATATCAGAGAACAAGATCTTGGAGAGGTGGGCTGAGCATTTCAATAGTGTACTAAACAGGCCATCTTCTATCAATGACAAGGCCATTGAACAACTGCTGCAAGTCCCAGTGAACGAGTCACTCGATGTCATTCCAACCCTGGGGGAAATTCAGGTAGCTATCTGTCAACTATTCAGCAGCAAAGTACCTGGATATGACTCAATTCCTGCGGAAATCTATAAGGAGGGTGGATCATCACTGATGAGTAAACTTCTGACCCTCATTCAGCTGATATGGATGAAAGAACAACTATCACAGGACTTCAAGGATGCCTCTAACATCCATATTTACAAATGGAAAGCATGTGATAATCACTACCGAATCTCCTTACTTTCAATTTCAGGCAAGCTCCTACCCAGAGTCTTTCTGAATCACCTCAACAACCATATTGAACATGGACTCTTACTAGAGAGACAATGTGGCTTCCAGAAGGAACGGGGGACTGTTGATATGGTATTTGCTGCAAGACAGCTGCAAAAGAAGTGTCAGAAACAGAACACTGACCTCTACTCGACTTATGTTGATCTGACCAAGGCATTTGACACGGTTAGCAGAGACGGCCTTTAGAGAATCATTGTAAAATATGGTCCCCCCCCCCCGCAAATTAATCATCATCATTAGACGATTTCATGACAGCAGGACAACACAGAAAACTCTGTAGCCTTTTTCATCACAAATGGTTTCTGTCAAAGTTCTGTACCTGAGTGTAGTTCACATGTTGGATTACACATGAAAGTGAATTGACTTGAGCATTAGGTAGGGAAGATTATATGTGCATCGGGGCGTTCCACAATGCGCAGGTGGTCTCATCCATACCCAGTGTGGTGATTGGCTGCAAACCCAAGAGAGGCTATGCTAGCGTGCATATATGCTGACCCGCTCATTGGCAATTTTAGTCTGTTAGTTGACGCCAGCTGGGCCGCCAAGCCGGTAAGTATTGTTTATTGTTTTCTCCTGTGTGTTAGGGCAGTAGCTTCTTCAGTGTCAAGCAGGGATGTGTCCTGGCCCCAACTCTTTTCAGCATCATGTTTTCTATGATGCTGTTTGATGCATTTAGTGGCTTGGATATTGGAATTGACATTCTATACCGCACTGATGGCTCTGTTTTCAACCTCAGAAGGCTTCAAGCAAAGACCAAAGTGAAGACTGATATCATTGACGAGTTTCTGTTCGCCGACAACTGTGCACTGAACGCTACTACCAAAACCAACATGCAAAACAGTGTTGTCAAGTTCCCAGTGGCCTGTGAAAATTTTGGCCTAACCATCAGCATAAAAAATACAGAAGTGATGCACTAGCCAGTGCCTGGAAAACCATATGTCAAGCCCAATATCACCATCAAGGGACAATGACTAAAGGTGGTAGAAAAGTTCACCTACCTCAGTAGCACCCTCTCTAAGTATATCATCATGGATGACGAGGTGAGCACCAGACTCACAAAAGCAAGTGCAGCCTTTGGCCAACTCAACAAGAATGTGTGGAATCAGAGTGGCATCTTGGAGACAACCAAAATCAAGGTATACTGAGCTGTTGTTCCTACCACCCTCCTTTATGGCTGTGAAACATGGTCGACTTATCAATGCTAAAGAAGCTAAACCACTCTCACACAACCTGTCCAAGGAAGGTTCATGGCATCACATGGCAAAAACACATCTCTGACACCAAAGTTTTAACTTGGACTTCTCTTCCCAGCATCTACACCATCTTGATGCAATCACAGCTTTGTTGGGTCGGTCATGTTGTCCACATGAAAGATCACCGCCTTCCGAAGAAACTGCTCTACAGCAAATTGTCTCAGGGCAAGCACTCCCAAATAGGCTAGAAAAAGCGCTTCAAAGACACACTGAAGGTCTCTGTCAAATCTTTCTGTCACCCCTAATAGCTTGGAATATTTGGCACAGGACAAAGACAAGTGGTGTGAAGTTTTCAAACATGGAGTGAAAGTCTGTGAAGCAAGAAGGAATGCAGCAACTGAGCTGTGCAAGAAACTTAGAAAAGGCACTGCCACATCAGCCACTGCCATCACCATTCCTTGTTCTCACTGCCCAAGACTCTTCTGCGCACAGATTGGTCTCATTAGCTATTTTTGCATTCACGGATCCCATCCCCAATCATGACGTCGATCTGATGATCATCATCGATTATCATGGACAAAGTAGAAGGCATTATTTTTGTACTGTGCCCAGAATAGATTTTCAACTTGCACATCAGAGACAAACTGTCCTTGTAGATGATGCCCAGTTTGGCTGTCTAGGCCTGCAACTCTTAGCAAACACTGGTGTGCCAACTGAAATTGTCTTTCCATTGTTTTGTCTTGTGTTTGCTTTTGTTGCTAGCATAAAGTGTCCAGTGTGGTATGGACCATTCATCTCATGAGTGCTTCTACAAGTGATTGGCCATTTTTCACTGTATTGTTTGGTGTTGTTTGATATGAAAGGAGAAATGTTTACAGTATCTCCTTTGTTGTTGTTCACTCACCCTTGCAAAGCACATTTAAATGTATCCATAAAACATTCTTGACCATTGGATTGTGGATGATAGGATGGTAACTGGATATATTTGATGCAACATGAATTGCAGAAATGAGGAAAAAACTCAGACATAAACTGTTCCATTAGTTGGGACATTAGTCTCAGGCAGTCCATGTTGACTAAATCGCTGTTTAAGTACAGTGATGGTTGAACAGGTTTCAGTATGTAGGATGGGAAAGATTTCTAGCAATTCTGAAATGATTTCCACCACCATGAGAAATCTAAGGCTTTTGATAGAGCCAGGAAAATCTACATGTACCTGGGACCATGGTTGTTCTGGGTATGTCCAATGCAAGTCACAAATCCTTCTGTGCTTCCATGCATGGGATACAACTTTTGACTGTCTTTTTGACATACATGTCTATGTTATGCCAGTACAACACACTGAGGACTATGGCTTTCATCAAATTGATACCTGGATGTCCTGAATGTAGCTGTTTGAGGACCAGAAAATTATCAATAATGAAGAGAGTCATTGCACTATTTAAACTGTTGAAGATTTCCTGTGAGGTCAGGAGGCAATGAATGTTGGAAAAACCTGCAAAATTTTTGGATTATTGAACCTTCTGTTTCTCCCTTTTCACTGGAATTTTTCTCTTAGTGAGTGTGCATTGAAAGTCATCCTCAGCTCTGATAGCAGTGATGATGGTGTGAATGTTTGAACTGTTTATGGATTATGAGGCATGACAAAGCATCATCCTGACCAAATTCTGTTATCCTCTGATTCTGTATATCATAATATACCCCAATAAGATGATTGCCCAATATTGGAGTTGATGAGTTGAATATACTGGGATCCTCTTTTTTTAGCCAAATATGAAAAGTAATGGTGTCCAATGGATAACAATGTATTTTATTGCATTTAAGAACTTTCTTAAATTTTTGAAATTGTATAAGTTAATTTCTTCAACTCTCAGCCTAAATGCAGTATCAATGAAATTTATCTGTTTTATATTATAAAATGTGGATTGAGTGAAATAACAAATGAATTAATTCAATTAAATTACTGATTACTAATTACAGATTGATTAGATTACTTTATATTTACAACATAAAGGAAGTAGATATTTTAACTATTGTGCTACTAAATCAAAAGTTGTAACCTTATATTTATTTTTTATCAGAGGAAGATTAAAGAGACACCATTGTTAAGCTGTGCTTATGGCATCAAGTGACTTTAATCTAGTTCTATAGCCAACCATACAAAGAAACAATTAATGATTTTAAGAGTGTAAATATATGATTTCCAAATTTTATTGGTTTTAAGTTAATTCAAGTTCAAAAAATTCATGTAACATATATCCCTCTATGGCCAAGTAGTATATTTAGATTGTATTTGACCAGCTAGATTTGGCCACTCTGTCTGAAAAAGGTTAACAGTAAACATTTGACACAAGAATCTGATGACATACTCTTCTTCATAAGTAACCCACTCTCCATATGCTTTTCTGGAAGTACAGGTCTCTACTCGTGTCCGATTATCAACATTCGCATTTTTAGGTAAAGGTCCTTCAAACACAGAATCTGTTTCTGAATCCTTTTCTTTCTTTATATCTTCTGGTTCTAATTTTACTTTTACATTTGATTCTTCTTTTATTTCTTCTGTTTGGTCCTTCAAAAGAAAACACATTATGATTCTATCAAAAGATCTTAAATAGAAACAATATATATTACGTACAGCAATATATATATATATATATATATAAATTTCAAAGGAAAACAAATTGTCAGTTATTAATGAATTGAATGAAGGTGTAATCACAAAAGACAGATGGAGAAGGAGAAAAAAATTCCAAATGACAAATCCCTAAATAAGTCCAATTTGTGAGTGAGCTCCTTTTATCTACAGAAGGATAGATGCAGCATGGTAACTATGACAGCTAGTCACTGTTAGTATGATTATTTTTATCCAGGCCTTATAAAAGATAGAAAAACACTTGCCTGAATAATGCTCAGAACAGGTATTTATACTTGTCAAATGCTTGCCTATGGCAGACTCATGAGTCTGTGAATGCCCAGATTCATGCGTGCTTACATATAGAGCTAGGCACGTGTTGAGTGATTCTCACCGCTAATCTTTGGATGATTCAACCAATATTGTCAGCCTTGCAGTGACATGTTTTTGCAAAGTAGGGATAACATCTTTATGAAAAGAAGGGAATGCATTTTTAATATTAAAAATCCTACATACTATGGTGGAATAATAATGTGCAACAACCAATGAGATTTTTTCAATTGCTAAATCCAATCCACAGAATTTTGACTTACCAACTGTTAATGTCTGATAGCACAGGTATGCATGGAATAGCTGTCACATTAGTAGAATCTGGATGATGACCTTAGTAGTCAAAAATAAATCCTAGATCTTTTATTGAATACAAATAAAACTAACACTTTTCAGATCAGGATTTGAATCTAAAGTCTTCAATGCATATCAGAACTTTGTTGATTAGTTGTCAACTCCTATTTTGATTAAACAACAACTTCAACAACAATGATGTCATCTAAATGTGCAGCTGTACCATCTATTCCAGTTAGCATCATGTTTGTCATTTGCTGCAATATAACAAGGGCTGCTTTTACACCAAAAGTTAACTGTAAATTGAAATAAATCATGGTGTGTATTTATTATCAGCAGTTCTCTAGAGGCTATAGAAACCTCGACTTGTAAATAGACCTCTGTGAAATGAAGATTGGCAAAAAAGAAAATCTCTAGATTATATCTTTGGTCTGGTTTGTAATAGCACTCTGAGATGAAGCTCAGGATACTACATTGCAAATAAAATTGATTGGAATGTCAAGAATGCTGAAGGACTAGTCCATTTCTTTGTGTAATGGGATGTTTTTTTTTATTTCTACTAATCATTGTTGTATTCAACTGTGGATTGTTGACTAACTTTTCTTAATCAGTTTGTGCTTTTGTTCATCTTAGGAATGGATGTTATGCAGTTTTGATGCTTACTGCTATAGTTTTAGTCAGTGTTCCTTGGTAAGATGAAGGTATCAAAAATTAATGTTTGTAAACTCTATGATATTGCTGATTTGACATTCTTTAACATTTTATGAAATTATGGCATTTCATGACTATAGAATTGAAGAGGTTCGAATTATAGGGACTGAAAATTTGCCTTGTGTGTAATGCTGAAAAGGCGTGTTTTGTGGAAGTATATAAATGAGACTGCTATCTACTCTGTTGATGAAGATGTTAAGAAATGTGAATTGCATGATCAGAAAAGTGATTTTGCTCATTCCCTTATCATACTGTGTATTGACAAGAGATGATACATCCGTGTTCAACACATGGAATACTAAAAATACTACATCCAATAGTAGAATAGTAATGAGATTTTTCAACTGATAAATCCAATCCACAGAATTTTGATATAAACCAGGCATTTAGAAAGTCAAAATCTTTTGTTTTTATTAAATTTGAAAACTTTTAATTTAATACAGTTTAAAATAATTCTTTCAGGAGAACCATTAAAAGGGAAAGTGTCAGTGATTTTCTTGAGTTCCATTCTTGATTTGAACTCAGAACAAATCATAAGAGCACAATGAGTAAGATTTTTTTAAAAATTCAATTTCCTAGTTTTGGGAGCAAAAGAATCCCAATTAAAGTAAAATTTGGTTTCCTGTAAATGCTAGTGATGAAAGATTTTGATGTCTTTTCAATTAAAATGTCCAATAAAGGTACATCATATTATTTCCCCTCCTCCATTATAAGTTTCATAGATAGATGGAGGTTATTTAATTGTTGGAAAAATTCCATCACTTCATTATGTAATGAAAAAGAAATAAAAATATCATCAATATAATGAACACAGCAATATGGTTTAAGGAATTTAGCAAAAAGTAAATTGCCAGAAGACAGCCCAAAGGATTACCAATCAAGACTCTCTATTTGTACGTACATTTCATTATTGAAACTGACTAGTTACATCAATTCAACAAAAATATTTTCCAGAAAGAAAGGAGGTTTTAGAGGGCTACAGTAAAACATATCAACACAAATAATAATGGTTTCATCTAAAGATACAATAGTGAATGGGCTGGAGATGTCAAATAAACACAAATATTCTTATGTCAACAGAACATTTTATTTTGCATATAAAAGATGTAAATTGAAAAGAGTCTGGAATACAATCGTTGGAATAGATACTTAAAACTGGATCAAGCATCTCAACTAGCTATTTGGCCAGTTCATGCTTGACAGAGCCCACCATAGACAAAAGAGTCTAAGAGGAACATTGGATTTATAGATTTTAGGTAATCCATACATCCTAGGATTTTGAGAACTGACAAGATGAAATCTGTCATAGACTTTTTTAGAAAAGGATTTTTCTTTTAAAAATTCCAGGAGTCTTTTTTGGATCTTTGCTTCAGTCTTTAAGGCATTGTTAAGAGTACCAATTTTCCATAATTGCAGAACCATTACTCTGAAAGGCAATCTGTGATTTTTAATGAAATTTTCAATAACAAATAACAAATCAATTGATTTTTTTCAATTTTCTTTTTGTTTTAATTCTTTCAAAATTTAACTGTCTCTCCAGTTTTGTTGTTGCTAAATGTTTTAATAAATAGGACATAACATAAACTAGTTAATTTCCTTGAAATTTGATTTTACAAATATGAGTGATTTTTCTTTTAAGATCCAAAAAAGAATTAAGAGCAAAAGTTTTTCATATAAAAAAAAGAAAAGTGGGTTGTAAATTTTCTGAGAAAATGTTTAACAAGTCTATATTTTTCAAAGAAACTGTAATGTAGCATAATAAAGTTGGTCTTCATACCATTGGTAAAGTGGAAATGGGAGGACAGAAAATAGTGTTGGCAGGGGGAGATATGAAAATCAAACAAAGTTTAACAAATTCATTTCCTCAAGGCTCATTTGATTTTGACAAAATTTACAAGTAAAAGGTTTTAAACAACTTGTAACCTTGTTTCATGAATATGACAAAAGAAAAGTAAATGCTATCACATGACCATACAATTCAGATATAAAGAAAAAAAAAACTTTCCCAAATGTCATTTTATGAAATGAATGGCTCATCTACTCTAAAGCTTACATTACACAGGGATTCTCGCAGATTCATAATTGCATCATCTTGACCATTATAAAACAAATTTAAATTGAACAAAAAATCCTTAAATAACATCAACGATCAATAATTATTTTTTCATATATTATCTATTTTTCAAAACCAGTTGTATGAATAAGCAACAAATTGCCAAAATGGCTGAATCAAATCAATACAGTGAATCAACCTCAATAGTTGGACCTACTCTTCTAAAAAACAAAAATGACCCCAGTATCTAAAATTTGTGCTAAAGCCAGAGTAGAGCAATTTCTTGATGATTTTATGCAGAAGGAAATATATTATTTTGCAAATTCTGTTGCTATAGTGTTGATATTTTTAGGGTTGACACAATCAAAGATCATATGAAATCAAAAACTCATTTGACAAAAAAGTCTTCAAAAAGTTATCTTAACTGAAACAAAAGACAATTACAACTTTGTTGAAATGTAAAGAATGGGATGATTTTGTTCTTGATTTTCTTTTTTAAATGTGCACTTTGTCTGACATTCTCCTAATTGACAAAACGAGGCCATTTCAATTAAAACACTGAAAGGAATGTGGTACTATTCCAAGTGTCAATTGTGTTAGGCAACTTCATCTGCCAAAATTGTTTACTTTTCATTTTGCTGCCCTGAAAGTCAAGCTTGCTAAACAATCTATTAGCATCATAACAGATGAAATAACTGACTGTCATGACCAGCGTATTTTGAATGTGATTGCAAGCATTTGAGAGGAGTCATTTCTCATTGATGTTGTATGTAACCTTGAGAGAATGCAATCATCAAACCTTAAGTCAGGCATGCATCCAAGCTGTAACTCAAGTGGATATTGCATTTGAGAATATTGCTTCCTTTGTAACAGATGCTGCAGCTTATTGTAAAAAAGCTTATAAGGAAGTGTTGTCAGATGTCTTTATCAACAGTTACCATGTATTGTGCTTAGCCCATATTCTAAATCTTGTTGGTGAAGAATTTTCACACTGACCAGCATTTAATAATGTTAGCCAGCTCATTACTTGTGGTACAAAAATATGCATTCATGTATGTATATATATATATATATATGTGTGTGTGTAAGTACATGTGTGGGTCTCTGTGTGTATTTGTGGATGGCCGTCAGAATGAAAAAGATTTTTGTCTTCAGCATCTTTGAACAGTGTCAGATTGTCTGGAAGATCTTTTTTTGTCTAGATAGTCTTTGTGCCAAAATATACAAAGAGCTGTACCCGTGTGAACCAACATGAACCTGTGTGAAGATCCAAAACAGGAAGTAGGGGTGGTAAAAGACCAATGTCAGTCAGTTAAGAGTGGGACTCTGGCAGTAAGAGAGTCAGAAAATTTTGGAAGGAGTCTCAGGCAGAGAAAGGTCTCAAACAGTCAGAAGGCAGTACAAGGTCAGTGAAGATGATGGCCAAGCAGAGACTAGGTGTTGAGCAATAAAAGTGATGACTATTGTGAGTCAACATTTTTGGTAGTTGTTTAGGATTTTTGCAAAGTTCTTGTGATAACCACATATACACACATACAAGAGTGCCAAAGATATTGCAGACCCTGTTTTCTTACGGTGTTGCTGTATCAAATCCGTTGTATTTTCTTTCCTTCTTCTCTCTGTTTCTGTTTGTTTGTTTTTTTTGTTTGTTTTTTTTTGTTTTTTCATTCAACGTATGAATGCCCACTTAGCCAGAAATTACCGCAGATGATTGTTGGGTGTTTCATAACTTTCATCAAGTCAGCTTTTTTTTAAAAAAAGCTAGTCAAAAAAAAGCAATGCATCAAATGGCTTGATGGTTCCTTGCCTAAGGAACAATTGAAATTACCCCTGTGCCAGTGGCAACCAGATTGTTTAATGAGGCCAAATACCACTCATCCTTTGTACAATTCTATGAAAGATTCTTTAAGCAAAAAGAGAGCCATGGCCTTACAGTAAATAGGATTCTGGAATAAGCTGATGATGGTCGACTGCATCACACATCTTTCTATAATTTGTGCCTGAATCTGTATATTATAAAGAACTGTGCCCATTTGATAACAGTTTTGGCAAGCTTAGAAGAAAGTAAGACTCCATATGTTGTTTATAATATGATGGGGGATGTAAAACAGTATTTGCATACTGGTACATTAAAATCAACATTTAGTGTAGAAACTGATCATCTTCTGTCTGAACTAGAAAACACAGAGAGAGAGAGAGAGAGAGAGAGAGAGAATTATCTCAAATTTCCAAGATTTGTTCAGCATATCTTTTTCAAAACTGAACAAATACCTGGATACCCACCCTGTGTCTAACTTTTATAAGGCATCTTGTGTGTTTTATCCTAGACAGCTACCTTGTATAAGCCATGACATTGATAGTTTTGCAGCCATTAAAGACTTGCAAGATCCTTCTACTGATCTTCTTGAAGAATTTCAAATTTATATGAATTACCAAGATGATCTACCAAATCCATTTAATATCCCAGCATTTTGGAATGCAAATAAGAGCAGATTTCCCCTTCTGGAACAGATTGCTAATAAGATCATATGGATGCCTGTTACTTGTGTAGATGCTGAACGTTCGTTTTCTCAGTATAACCATTTAATAAATAAACAACATGAAAGTCTTACTCCTGAGAACACCAAAAAATTTACAATGTTGTATTACAATTGAGATTTAGAAAGGAGATTTGAAGATTGCTAATTTCTTAATTTAGGAAATATCTAATGTTAAATTTGAGCAGTATTTTATCTTGAGATAAGTTGTTTTATTTAAATTTTGAATTAATATGTTAAATTTGTTTTTTTATTTTGTTACAAAGATTTACTCATGGTTTAATTCCTATTTTGTAAAATCTTAGTGTAGCGAGAAAAATTACGCATGCGGTGCATGAATATGTCTGGCACGTAAAATGAGATTGGGGAGAGAGAAACGGACGATTGGGGAGATCGAACTCACATCCTCCCGATCGTGAATCGTATTTGACGTCAGGACTACCTACGTGCTGGCGAGCATGTAAATTAGCGCATTGTGCAATTAAACCGGATGTGGCACTTTGGTATGATTATTCAAGTCCTGCCTGAATACATAAAAAGAGAGGCATTTAGAGTCTCCTCTCCAGTTGTTGGGTCGCATTTGGCCTGTTGTGTTTGCCTTGCCGTGGATCTGGCCGGGTGTGCCTCGGCACTGGAGATTTCATCTGGATTCAGGAGGCCATCCCCACCCAGGCTTTTACCCCCTTTGGGAGGGAGGTAGGTTTATTGCCTGGCACCAGAGGCACCCCTAATAAGGGGAATGTTGACGGGGCCAAAGGTATTTTTGGCAATGCTAGACGCATGTGGGCTTCGGCCCTGCGACTGGATCCACCTTAAAAATGGCCTTTTGCCATACTTGTCTGGTGGTGGGATGGCTGACAAATACCGAGGCGTTTTGAGTCCTGGTGATGCACAACAAGAGACGAGCTTGGGTTTAGGACTGCTAAAGAAGATTGTTGCAGGCAAAAAGGAATTCATAGGAAGAAGCTATGAGAACTGTCATTTTCAGCATAGAAATTCGGCTGTCCACCTTCTATTAAGATGAAGACAACACAGCAACGGCACATGAAATTGATTCCAGGTGTTCAGTTACGAGAGACTCTTTTCTTTCTGTTACTGATGAGGCATACTCTCCACCCCACTCTTCTTTCAAAAGTTAAAATGTTTGGGGTACTGAGATATTTATTATTGAGATTCAAGTTATTTGCTGTTGATTATTTGAATGTGATTTTTCTGTTGATTTTGATATTGTGAATCAACAATTATAAATCAATCTGGATCCTTTTATTTGATAAAACAAAATCAATCTGAATGTGTTCTTTCTTAAAGAAGGAAGATCTGATTAAAAATTTTACCTAAAAGATAATTATGCACTACAACATTTCATTGTTTTATTGTCTAGTCATGTTACATTTTTATTTTTACATATAATCTATCTTTGGACTTAGATTTTTGGTAATGATAGCATATTTCATTGCAATTTTCTCATACAACAAAAATGGAAAAAATAGAATTTCCCAAAAGTGAACATGGAATTAAGAAAAATTTGAAACAGAAAATCAGGAGCCTTATAGAAAGTGCAATGAATATGGAGCCTTTAACCTTTTAATAGCTTTAATGTTCACTATATACATATAAACTTGCTATGTGGATTGTTTTTATTTATTTATTTATTTTTTTGCAGATCAAGAAAAAAAGCTTGGCAGATGCCCAAAGAAGGAGTGAAATGGAAAGTGACATGGAACAGTTGAATAAGGCAAATTTTTATGGGATTTTAATATTGATCTTTTTAAAGTTTAAAAAATTCTACTCATATATTCCAGTATTTATTATCATTTTATAGCTAACAGCTACCTATGATGATGTTGATGTTTGTATTTTGGAAGGAGTGAAGGATTTTAATGAGCATTTCATAATTAACAGCTATCTATGATGATGTTGATGTTTCTATTTAGGAAGGAGTAAAGATTTCTATATTAACATTGCATAACTAACAACTATCTATGAAGATGTTGATGTTTCTATTTTGGAAGGAGTGATGTGTAGAATAACAACAAAAACACTTACTTGCTCAAGGATCCCAATAAGTGTTCAGTTGGCAGACAAAAATAAAACAGGCCTTAAGTCAGTATAGATTTTGCAACAATACTAAATTGAACCTGTATTTATACTCGAATATGCCCATGTATAGACTAGCAAACCAATCATAATTCAGGGAATGGACTTGCCCACGTGGCCACAATGGAATGCTCCAACATGCCATAAATGACTCTCTTCAATGCTCAGGAGCTTACTCCATGGTACGCAACTGAGTGTAATTTTGATGACCTATCAAACTCAATATGGCGCTGCAATGTAACCTGAGAATTGGAAATGTTACCTCATTAAAGTGGGTATCTCAAGCGTCTCAGCTGAAGTCTATTCAGCAACGTTCATGAATGAGAAGCTAATGAAGGAGAGTTTACAAATGCTGGTTTGATCTATGTTAAAAGAGCTAGGAGTCACATCAATGGGAGAAGCCCTATGTATTCTTAAGGAGGCTAAGAAAACTGCTTCCCAGACAAACTATTCTAAGACACCAGCAGCCAAGCTTCCCCAGCTCAAGCTTGAAATGACCCTCAACAATTCAGGAAATTCCAAATTGATTGGGATGTCTTCTCTAAGATAATGAACAAGCCGAGATCTCGGGCCAATATCTATCTGTACAATTGCGCTGATGAGGCCATGCAAAATGCCATAGTCGACACTCATCCTGACTTCTTCTTCATGTTGAAGCATTCAGATTAGCATTACAAAATCAAACTTCAATGGCAAACATCCCAGACTTAGCTATCGCTTGAATGTCAACATATCACAGACAGAAAAACAATATCCCACAAGCCAATACAGGGAATGTTTGCACCAGCACCTAGCCTAACTATGATGAAAGTGGTGCCGAACCAAACCACCGGGCTTGTGTAGGTTGCAACAGCCACCAGCACAGTGTCCTGGGAACAAGCTCCTGCGAGGTAAAATGCACAGCATGGGGCCAAACATGCAGCAATTGTGGGAAGCCTGAGCTGTCATATAAAGCCTGGAAACCAATGAAGTCACCATGGACACACTCATCACCCACATCACATTCAACCAAACAACAAGCACATACACATCTGAAGAGACAAACCAAATAGTAGAAATAGAAGCATATTTAATTCCATTCTTACCAAAACCAGATCTCAGACAAGCTAAGGATATCCCCAATAGCCATGGCACTAAAATAACTATCTTTCCCGACAGTGGGGCCACCATATGCCTCGGGGGTCTTATGCACCTAATAAATATGAGGCTCACAATGAACAACCTCATCCCATCAAAGAAAATCATTCAGGCTGTTGTAGGCTTCACATTTATATGTCAGGGTTGTCTGCCAGTGAAATTTGTGATACAGGGGAGAACAACCAGACAAGCCCTTTACATATGTAAAAAAGGTCAGCGGCTTTACCTCAGCAAAGCATTCTGCACTGACATAGGAATACTGCTAGAAAAAATTTTCAAAACCTTGCCTTGACATTACCAACTCAAGAAAATATTGTAATGCAAAATATACCCTTAGCAGGTATAAATGCCAGCCTCAAACCTGACAAGGTTGAAGATCAACTGCCAATCATCCAAAAATCCCTCCTTTCTCCTCAGTTGAAGGAAACATTAATAGGCTCAAGGATTGGCTCCTCAAGCATTTTGCTAAAACGGCATTTAAAAACAATGGGGTATTCCCACCCACGTCTGACCCTGCCACCCACATCCACCTTAAATCCCTAAAACCAGGCATAACCCAATTCCTGTGTCCTTCTACTTCAAAGAACCAGTAAGGCAGGTCCTTTGGGAAGACGTGAAAAGGGGTATCATAACCCCAGTATCGGTCAGTATGCCCACTGATTGGTGTAGCATGGTCATTACTGCCAAAAAGAATGGTAAGCTACAAAGGACTATAGATTACCATCACTTGAATTCCTGATGTAAATGGGAGACACACCATACAGAGTTGCCATTCCAGTTGACACTACAAAAGTAAGTTGGTGACTTTAGTTGAGGGTGACCCCAAGGCTCCCTTTTCAATAGTTATTACACCAAGGCGTAGGAGAGGGCACTACTCCATCCCCTGGATTGCTCCATTTTACTTTTGATCCTTACCTTATAATGCTGAGTGTTAAGCAAGTTGGCTTCAAGTACCATTTTTTGAAACGGCACAATATCAATTAGCAGGCATATATATAAAGGAACAGACAGAATACATTCAAAATCAGATAGATAAGATTAGAGACTCGGTGGAAGATAGACAATCTAGGATAGCCTGGCAAACAATAAACGAAGTGAGTAGAAGAAAGAACACAGCCAAAGCAAAACTGAAAGCAGCAAACCAACAAGAAAGAATAAAACTGTGGAAACAGCACTTCGAAAACCTACTAGGAAACCCACCAAAAATAACACATGAACCAATCACCAGAATAATTACTAAACAATTAGACATTAAACTAGGACCGTTCACACAAGAAGAAGTCGACTCGGTTCTCAGAAAAATTAAAAATAGGAAAGCTGCAGGGCTGGACGAGATTCCCCCAGAAGTATGGAAGACCAGACAATTCGACGACATACTGCTCCGACACTGCAACGCAGTATACAATCAAAATCCAATAGATGGATGAAGGGATGCATACTCCCCTTCCCTAAAAAGGGGGACCTTGGATTAGCCAAAAACTACCGAGGCATAACACTTACATCCATAGCAGCCAAAATCTACAATGCCCTACTACGAAAGCGCATAGAACCCAAAATCGACAACATACTTAGGAAAAACCAAAATGGCTTCTGAAGAAATAGATTCGCGACCTCACAAGTGGCTTCAAGTACCATTTTTTGAGTCTTTGATATGACTCGACCTGGGATTGAACTCTGGTCTCCCGGACCATTAGCAAACACTCTACTCATTAGACCAATGGCCTGGTTTACAAGTGCCACCTAAATGAAAGGAAACAGTCTTAGATGCTGTTGTTGGATACCACTCCGTCCCCTTAGATAAATAATCCCAGCCTCTAACCACATTCATCACAGAATGGGGGAGATTCATATACCTCAGGATGCCCCAAGGAGGCTACCTTGCATTTGAAGATGCCTATACTCAGAGGTATGATGAGATAATACAGAACATTCTCCGCAAAGTGAAAATCGTAGATGACACCCTGCTCTATGATTCCAGTATTGAAGGAGCCTTCTATCACTCCTTTGATTTCCTGCTCCATTGTGGAAAAATAGAATTGTACTCTAATTCCAATTCTGCCAGTATGTAGTGCAGTTTGGGGGCCTCCAGATAATGCCCTCTGGAGTGACTCCTACTGATTCCATGCTGGAGGCCATATTAAACTTTCACATTGTGAGAACACTCACAGATGTCAGATCATGGTTTGGACTAGTTAACCAAGTGGCCTGGGGGTACTCACTGGATCCAGTCATGCTCCCTTTCTGTGATCTTGTCAAATGAGACTTGCACTTTGTGTGGAACTGGGGCCTCAAGACTGCATACCAACATTCCAAACTTAGGAGTTCAGTTTAAAGAGACAGAGAGAAGAGAACTACTGAATATGGAAAGGAAGTTTTTTGGTCGTTGAAAGACACAAGAACAATTTTATTTGGCGCAAGCTATTTTGGCATATTCTATAGCCCCAGCCAAATGGATAAGTTCGACTTGAGCTTAATCCCTGAATTTGACAGCTCTCCCACAGACCCATCTGTTGTCGAATGGTTTGAGAAAGCTGAATGGGTCTGCAAACTATTTAGAATTAAAGAACTGTTGATGGTGATCCCACTGAAACTCACAAAAGGAGCCCATACGGTATACCAGCAACTTGGAGATGATGCAGAAAATTAAGCGTGTATACGGCTTTTGGGACAGACCCCTTCATCGCATGAAAACAGTTTGTCGGGTGATGGCTCGAACCCAGTGAGACGGTAGACGTCTATCTAGCCGATTTGAGGAGACTAGGTGTACCATTTGGCAGAGCAATTGACCACATACTGGAATGTGCTTTTTTGGCTGGACTTCCTGATGACGTTAGTCAGCTGCTGCGAGCGTCTTCAAGACTTGATGAACTGGGAATGAACAAATTGCTAGCCTGGGCCTGAAACATTCTGAAAGACACAGAACAGGTTGAAGCAGCTGCAAGAACAACCGAGACACCATCTGAGAGGCTTCTTGCTGCCGGTGATTCTGCCATGCCAAGGCCACGAGAAAGCCCCAAATGCTACAGATGTGGTGATGTTAGCCATTACTCCAGGGATTGCCGAAGCTGGGGTAACACGGGAGGTGCCAATGATCAGAAAACACGGGAGCGTCTGCGTTGTCATTGCTGTAAAAGGCTGGGCCATATAGTGCGAAATTGTTCGGGAAACAGGTCCAGGGACAAAGTGCCATTGCTAGCCTTGCTCTCTCCTGCCCAGTGAATGTGGCATTACTCATGATTAAGGTGCAAGTCGACGGTGTGCAGTGCTCAGCGCTCGTCAACACGGGATGTTCCCGGTCAATAGTTAGTGCAGACCAATGTATGGCATGGAGTAGTAAACAGGTAGACATACAGACGACGCAACATCCCGGCCTGTTGTGGAGTTGGGACTGTGTCAATTCTTACCAATGGAGGCGGTCATGCCGTTATTAACATGTGAGTAGTATGTGAGAAGCCTCTTAGTTATGACCTACTGATCGGAATTGATGCTATACAAGCACTGGGAGGCGTCACGATCACTCCGGGCAGAGATGTGAAACTTGGTGGGGGAAAAGAAGCATGTGCGGCCCTTTGTGTCGATGAACCGGATTTCAATGCCTCTTTCGACCATAATGAGAGGATATAAACTGTCAGGTGGAAATGGATGCTGAACAATGCTCCAACCCTACTCCTCAACCAAATTGCAAAATATAAGATACCCGATAACATCAGGGGAGAATACGAGAGGGAACTGCAAGTGTGGATCACAAACAATTGGTGGATCCTATACCCTCAGAAACGACTAAGACCTCCTAAAGGTTTGATTCCTCTAATGGTCGTCGTACAATATATCAAAGGCAAGGTGCACCTAGTGATGGACTACAGGGAGCTCAATGAACATGTAGATGCCTTCACTGCCGACATATGTACAGCCAAATTGAGGGAATGGTGTCAGCAAGGAGTGAACGTGGCACTGCTTGATCTACAGAGGGCCTATTTACAAGTCCACGAGTCTCTGAGTCCATGAGTGTATCAGACGGTACTGATCAAGGGGGAGAGATATTACTTCACACGGCTGGGCTTCAGGTTAAATGTGGTGCCAATCATGAAGGTTATTGTCAGTATAGTGTTAGCGTAAGAGGAACGAATGATGAAGGCAACGTCATCCTACATCAATGACATGTGAATGAGGAAGTAAAATCTGTGGACGAGGTCATTATAAAGACCCTGAGCGGCTAAAGCACGGAGCTAAAGTGCTGGGCCTTAAGGTTTGAGGGGAGCACGGCACCTTACGTTGGAAGCGAAGAACTGCAATTCCAGAATCCCCTGCTGAGATGACACAACACACCATATTTTTCATGTGTGGGAAGTTGGTAGGCCATTTGCCTGTTTGCGGCTGGTTACGCGTGATAGCCGGAGTCCTAAAATGACGCGTGACTGCAGTAACCAAGCGATGGGATGACCCAGTCGACGATGCCTCCCTCAGGTGATTCATAGAAGAAGTGCTGGCGAGGGTGATCCATGATGACCCTGTCCGAGATAACTAGAGTGTATCCGGAGAAGAGTTGAACGCATGGGTTGATGTGAGCTTGTTGGCAACCGGCGTGGTGTTGGAGAGACATGGTGAGATCGGGGTGGATGCATGCTCGCTTCGTCCGACAAATGATGTCCAGCATATAAATTTAGCAGAGCTTGACGCCATTGTGATAGGTCTCAACCTCACATTACAATGGCAAGCTAGAACAGTTCATCTGCTCACCGACTCTGTGTGCGTCTACCATTAGCTGACTGACGCACTAACGGGAAGAGCCCGAGTAAAAACCAAAGCCGCAAGCGAAATGCTGGTTCAAAGGAGGTTGACGATCCTACAGCAACTGATTCGTGAATATGGCCTCCAAGTCGATGTTACTTTCTTTGTGCCAGAGCAGAACTTGGCAGATGAGCTAACTCGAGTGCTAAAGAAATGGTTGGAGTTGATAAAGCTCAAGTCTGATTCCTCACCTCTGATGTGCGCTGTCCTGACAGTTTAGTTAACACCTGAATGAATCCAGACCATATATCGACAATGTGGACATCCTGGCATCAGATGTACAACCTATTTCTGCCGTAGAATATGCCCCTCTACCATAAAAGCAATAGTCAGATCAATAATACAAACTTGCGAAGACTGCCAATCAATTGACCCAGCTCCAGCCTAGTGGGAAAAGGGGAGAATAGAAGTGGTAAACAACTGGTATCAGCTTGGTATGGACATAATCCATTAAAGTGGCAATGGATTCTTGATGCTGACCGATTACGGGCCGACACGTCTCACTGTGTGGTACCAGCTGGCATGTTAGGCTCAGTCGGCCATTGTGCGAGAACTGAAGTCCGTCTTTGAATGTGGCATGCCAGCTGAAATACTGACGGACAATGCCCCAGCTTTTTGTTGCCAAACTTTCTTTGCTTTAACAGACAAATTGGGCAAAGAATGCGATACCGGAGTGTGTATGTCCCAGAAGGTAATGGCATTGCAGAGCGGTGTCACCACACAGTCAAGAGAATAGCCGTGAGGTCGCGTTGCTCTGTAGCAGAAGCCATATACTGGTATAATGTGACACCCAAAGATAACGAAACACTGTCTTGCGCACCAGTGAATGGCATATATCAGTATGAGCAGTGTGTGAAGGGCATAGACCCCCAAACCATCTCCACCTGAAGTCAGAAGTAATGTATACCAAGTTGGGGAACTTGTCTGGATCAAACCACCAGACTGCTGATACACCATCAGATTTTGCAAAGGACAGGTTGATGGGGTGATCTGTCCTCTGGCAGTGCTGGTCAATGGCACCCGCTGCAATGTGAAAGACCTTAGCAGACACGACAAATAAGCTATTATGGAGGAAGACGAAAGTGACACATCATCCGGTAGCGAGATGGGGGTCATGGTGACTTGTGAATCTGAAGGCCAACATTCATCTACACAGTTAACGTCTGAGGAAAATACCAAGGATGAAGATGACCAAACTAGTGGAGATGGAGGGAATGCAGGAAACCTGACGAAAGAGCATCCTACACTTCCATGAAGAAGTACCAGGCAGAAACAGGCGCCACCCCCATGCCATATTTTTTATCATAAAATCAGGGGAGTGTGTAGTGAAAATTGCCACTTACCTCAGCGCAAACATCAGTGCATATGCTCTGCGTGCAAGATATATTTTTTGTATTTTCACACCAGCAGTCACGTAAAACCATGGAGAGTGAAGATGTGCATGCAAATGAGGGCAGGCAGAAAAGGACATAAAAAAGAATGAATGTGGATCAGCAATGATGAGTTCTTAGCTTTGCTTTTGTGACAGTCTTTTAATTTGGATAAGAATTGATTAGAGGAGAAATGGAGTTCAGTTTAAAGAGACAGGGAAAAGAGAACTAATGAATACGGAAAGGAAGTTTTTTGGTCATTGCAAGACATGACAACAATTTTATTTGGTACACTGTATTTATACATGAATATGCCCATGCATAGATCAGCAAACCAATCATGATTCAGGGAATGGACTTGCTCACGTGGCACAATGGAATGCTCCAACATGCCAGAAATGACTCTCCTCCTTCTGTGCTCAGGAACTTATTCACTGCTATGCAACTGAGTGCTGATTTTGATGACCTATCAAACTCAATATGAAGGATTTTAATGAGCACTTCATAGCTAACAGCTATCAATGATGATGTTGATGTTTCTGTAAAGGAAGGAGTGAAGGATTCTAATTAGCATTTCATAGCTGACACCTATCTATGATGATGATTGTTTGTATTTTAGAAGGAGTAGAAGATTCTAATGAAAATTTCATATTTATCTTCATTATATCAAGAATTTGGCATTCGTGGTGTAATGGTTATCATTGTAAGAAATGGACATGGCCACACAAGTTCAATTCCTTGTTGAGGCTGTTTGCATTTCTCCTTGCTCTAATACCTTCAGGCAAAGTATACATCCTACTATAATCCCTCCAGGTATGGATAAAAAGCAGGACTGACTGGGCTCTTTATCTGGTCTAGGTGAGATGGTACAGATATCCTCGTCAAACATGGGAGTGATTCTGTTTTCAATCTGTTGACCATCCCGTTGGTCAGTTAAGTCTTTGAATGACATGACTACTCTGCTATCTGCCCATGTTGTATTTTTTAGATCTGAACAACAGATCAATTGCTAACTGGTTTTGCTGGTTAATGAGTAGACCACACCATTAAGTAAGCAAAAAAATAATCAAATAAAAGTCGACTACACAACACAGAACAAAACACAGCTTGCAAAAATAATATTTAGTACAAAAAATGTCTTTCAAAAATGATATATATTCACCCATCCTGGAGGTGGTAAGTTTTAGTCAGAGACCAGTTCATGAATTAACAGGCTTTCAATTCCTCATATAAGTTTAGGCTTTTCTATTTTTGCTGTCTATAGTCTGCCGGAAGGTAAATTCAAATGACGGTTATGTTTGTTTTCCTCAATCCTTGGTACTACTTCACAAGTACTTATTATGTTAAGCTTCTTTGCTTTTTCTCAGTGTTGTATTATGGTTGGCTTTCTTTGTTTTCTATACACAGGGCAGTTTGGTTTAAGATTAAAAACTCAGAGCTTTGGAGAAACTGCTCACTGACTCATGTGCTACTCTTTTCCTTTGTCTCTGGTCTGCTTCTTTAAAATATCATATCTCAATTTCGCTTTACTTCTTTATCTCCATGGGTTTGGCACAAGGCTATCTCAATGTGTCACATTATCTCAGTCTCTCTTTGCTTCTTAATAATGTTGTCTATCAGTAAGACTACATCACATCCAAACAACATGTAATATGGCTTTCTCTGCTTCTCCACTCTGGGTAGTCTGACGCAAGGTCTGAACCCAGAGTGCATGAAATCTAGTTGCTGCCTTCTGCTTAGTCTAGCTGCTCTACATCTGTTAGGTATAAACCCTGTCATTTCATGTATACCTTTATCTGAAGCAGAAGTTATAGTGAGCCGATCTCGAGTCTCGCAAGAAGAAATCTACCACACATGTAAATTTCTATTTGCTGGAACTTGCATAAAAGACCATGCCAGCAGCAGGAGGGGGTTGTTGTTCTTCTTTGTGGACCTCTTTTTGACTGACAGAGCAAACAAATTGACCAGAGGTATACTGAGGAAGGGCTGCTAGGTGTGTGTGTTGTTATTTTTAGTCAACTGAGGCTACCCAATTGTCTGAGGATACAACAGTCGGGAAAACAAATGACAGAATCCATTTCCCTCCGTTGTACAATTGTAAGGAGAATTTGCCCAGCAACACCAAGAGCAGCCATCAAGATAGCCATAAGAACGTGTGAAGAATGCTAGTCCATAGACCCAGCACCAGTACACTGGGAAAAAGGAACACTAGAGGTAGACGATAACTAGCAGAGGGTAGGAATGGACATCACGCACTCTGGTGCCCATCATTTCCTAACAGTCACAGACTGTGGCCTGTCACATTTCTCAATTTGGAGGCAATTGGCAAGATAAGACTCTGCAAGCGTGATTTGCCAGCTGGAGACAGTGTTTTTTGAACGTGGCCCACCACACGAACTCCTTACAGATAATGACATGGCCTTCTGCAGCAGGGAGTTCAGGGCTTTTGCAAATGATTGAGGAGTCAACTTGTGGTTTTGTTGCGTGTACGTCCCAGCCGGGAATGGAATAGCAGAGTGATGTCACTGCTCGGTGAAACATATTGTAGCCAGAATGCACTGTCCGATCCAGGAGGCTGTCTACTGGCACAATGTCACACCCAGAAACAGCGTGTCACCTCCCACCATGCCTGCCAACAAGATCTATCGTTATGAGGTGAGGGTAAAAGGACGCCCCAATAACGTTTTCAGGTCCCGGACGCAGCTGTTACCTGATCGGGAATTGCGTGTGGTTCAAGACAGCGCAGAATCGATCTTGGTGGACGGAGTATCCCGCCACGTAAAGGATCTGTGCCTGCAACACAGTGTGACATCACTAAAGGAAGACTCTGATGGCACATCTTCTGAGAGCGAGGCAGAAAGCTTACTGTGTGACACTGAAGATACAGAATCAGACGCCATAGTGGAACCCCCTCCTGTGCCTTTGCGTAGAAGTACTCGGCAAAAGTAGCCGCTGCCAGATTTCCACATTTGTGATCATGAGATCAGTGAGGAGTGTAGCGAGAGAAGAAACTTACCTCCTGGATCAAAGCACGTAAGATTATGCCTTGCATGTCAAGCAGTAAAAAATATGTACACTTCTGGAAGCAGAAGTTAAAGTGGGCCGATCTCAAGTCTCGCGAGAAGAAATCTACCGCGCATGTAAATTTCTATTCGTCGGAACTTGCATAAAAGACCATGCCAGCAGCAGGAGGGGGTTGTTGTTCTTCTTCATAGACTGCTTTTTGACTGACAGAGCAAACGAGTTGACCAGAAGTATACTGAGGAAGGGCTGCTAGGCATGTGTGTTGTTATTTTTAGTCAACTGAGGCTACCCAATTGTCTGAGGATACAACAGTAGGGAAAACAAATGACGGAATCCATTTCCCTCCATTGTACAATTGATTACTAGTCCTGACTGTCTATTTATCCAAAATCCAAATCGTTTTCTTTTTTCTCTGGTTAATAAAATTTCTTTGACCTGTCTCCGACCCTTTAAGGTTACATAAGAGAAGGAAAACTCTGAATTGAAACCTGTTAAACTCCACTGCTCATGCAGAGGGGTTGAAAAATACATATATCAATATTTTGGTTGATAAAAAGTTTATGTTCAGCATGAACACAGACTCCCTCAAAATCATCATTCAGTTACAGATTGGACTTGAAATTGCTTTCTTCCCTAAGTTTATTCAAAGTGTATTGCTCTAATAAAAATCTCGCCATGATGTGTTGGTTTTACTGGATACAAATATAATGAGAATTTTAGAAATGTACAGATGATAGTGCTTTATCTAAGAAATTTGGACAAATTAAATGTTGTTTTAATGTACAATTCTAAATAGTAAATTTCATTGAAAGTTCAAATTTTTCAATAAATTGTCTCTTTCTTTCCAGGCAGCTCTTGAAGCTTTCAAAAAAGATTTAATAAATGATCCTTCTTTAGCTGCACAATATGGCATCTCTTTAACAAAGAAAAAAGGTAAGTAAAAGTACTTAGTAATATATTAGCAGACTGTTTGAAATTGCTTACCTTACAGTAACTTTTGAGAGAAATTAATTAAATGTATTACCTTCTGGGTTGATTATTCAATGATCAAAACCATTTTATTTTCATTTTTCTTTTCTATGGTCTATGAAGAATTATGGTTGCTAATAAAAGCCAAAAACACTTATATTATTTATAGTCATTTCATTTTTTCACAAAGTAATATTTATCTATAAAAAGCAAAAACAAAAAAAGCATTATTTAATTCTTTTTTTTTTTGCATCTTATTTGTCATTCATTCAGCAATGCAACATTAATGTACCCCTTTTAGTCTTGAAACCAGCTCATTAGCCTAATGAGTAGAGTGCTCGCCAATGGTCTGGGAGACCTGGGTTCAATCCTAGGTCGCATCATACCAAAGACTAAAAATGGTACTTGATAGCTCCTTGCTTAACACTAAGCCATATGAGGTACAAAACCTTGGCCCATATACCAAAACTTTTCTAATTTCCCAATGATACCTGCATTAGAAAAATAAAGTCTAAATAGTTTGGAGTTGGGTTACTCTTACTATACTTTTACCTAGAACTATGTACACTGTTGTTATAGTCACAGTATGTCAACCATTGTACTTTCTGAACTTCTTCAGAATGTTCCCATTTTACTGACAATACACAGAAGATAATTTTTATCTGTTAATTATTCTTAGTTAATTTGTCTCTTCCACTAATTTTTCCATTACCTGACTCTAGTTCAACATGTCCATTGATTAGTGTAAAATAGAATTTTTTTCATCATTAGGCTATGAACTTATTGATATATCTATGTATATATAATTCTAAAGTCTATGAATATTTTGATCCATTTGTTTGATAAATCCTATTTTTAGATTATTTTTAACTGAGTTGGAAATTTTTGTACTAAATTTACCTTAAAATTAAGATAATTCAAATAAAACAAAATATTACATTAAAATAAATCCTTACATTACATTGTATTAAAATAGGGTAGAGTGTTCGCTAATGGTCTGAGAGACCTGAGTTCAATCCCAGGTCGCGTCATACCAAAGACTTTAAAAATGGTACTTGATACTGCCTTGCTTAACACTCAGCAATATAAGGTATGTATCAAGGGTAAAGTGGAGCAATCCAGGGAAAGGAGTAGCGCCCTCCCCTACACTTTAGTGTTGTAGCTATTGAAAAGGGAGCCTTCTGGTCGCTCTCGACTAAGGTCGCCAACTTATTTATTGTATTAGAATTATAAAATAATTTTTACCAAAAATTTTGTTAAAAACATCATTGAGTTCTGTATATAAATTTTTGATTTGAAAAATTAAAGAAAATATTTACATGATATTTAATGTTGAAAAATAAAATAAATTAATGTATATGATGAAATTATTTTGGCACAAAATCTTTTAAGGGTTTTTTAGAGTATATATTTACCAAAATGCTCCACCTCAGCCAGAATGTGAAACAAGGTCAATTTTTAAGCAGAGTACAGCTGGTTTAAATTCAGAGTTTTTCTTGTTCTAAACTAGTTGCTGCAGCAAGGATAAAGAGCCCAACTACCCTATTATTTACTCATAGCTAGGTGAGAAAAGATAGTTTCATGTCTTCGTGCTGAGTGAAATGTCAACAGCCTTGCCGAGTCTGTTTTCTACAATTATAACTTACGCCATGCAGGCCTCTGAGATTTTTCTTAGAGTATGTGTCTAGATGTACTTGAAAAATATCCCTTATGAAATACTGTAAGTTAATCAATTGGTTGGTCAAAACTCTTATTGTATTAATTTATGCTAAATTCAATCTTTTTTTGTGGGTAAAAATATGAAAAATTTAGAAGATAAGAATAGATATAATTGTAAACATAAGTATAGATTAGATATATGTAGTAGTAATGCCACAAACAATCTTACCTCGAAGAAACAGAAGGTGTGCTCTCTCTGCTACTGGCACACGGAAACCAGAAGAAGAAAAGGACGCAAGAGGTGTAACTTATTTTATGGAGGCGAATGTGATAAGCCCACGTGAAGTGGCGAGATTTAATGAGCATATAAGAAACTAAGTTTGAGGTGGAAAAAGCAGAGCAGTATTTTGCTTATGTCTGATAGGTGAACATCCAGCAGTTTATTTTGTGTGTCAAATAATTTGACTACCCCCCAATAGGTTGATTCCACTTCGACTAGACTTCTAAAACCATGAACAAGCTATTTCGGCCTATGTGTAACCAGATGCAAATGGCAGGCAAAGCATTTGACATTTGGCTGATTCTCGAATTTCATGGCGTCTCATCCGACCACACGTTGTCAGAATGGTTGGAACAGGTAGAGCTGGTGTGCGAAATGTGTGGTGTTGACAGCGTTGAACGTGTTCTACCATTCAGGCTGAGAGGCAGGGCTCTGTCAGTATACCGACGGTTAACCCGTGATCAAAGGGAGGATTTACAGCAAGTAAAACAAGCCCCCTCATGGCTTTTGTGCCGGACCCTTTTGTTGCATTTGACACATTAGTCTCACGTCAAATTGCGCCCCGGGGAAACTGGACAAATATTTGGGTGACCTACAGGACCTAGTGCGTCTGATCAAAGAAAACACCTCTGACCGATGGCTCAGTTGCACTTTCGTGTCAGGACTCCCTGGTTCAGTTAGATGACAATTGTGTGGGTCCTCAAGGTTGGAGCACATGACCCTAGAACAGATTCTTGCTAGAGCTCAAGCTCTTATGATGGAAGAGGCAGATGTCGATGAGCCTGTTGCTGTGGCGGCCGGGCGACGCCAAGTTCTTCCTCATGTGCCTGTGGCCCCGCCTTCAACCCCCAACAAGCAGAATGCAGTCGCAGTGCAGTGCTACAAGTGTGGAGGTCCTAATCACTTTGCTAGAGACTGTCGGCAGCCCAGGGGCAAATCACAAAGAGTGCTCCCGGAGATACTCTGTTATCAGTGCCAACAACAAGGACATGTCGCATCGAGGTGTCCAGGAAAACTAGGTAAGGGGCGAGAGGCCGGCACTACTCTCTCCCCGCATAAACTAGAAGAAGTGCTTCCTGTAATGAAGGTGAAAGTCAATGGAATGGATTGGATAGCGTTGGTGGATTCCAGCTGCTCCTCATCCGTTTTGAGTGGAATGTTATGTCGACCCAAAGTAGGGAAAAGTACCGCAATTCTGACAGAAAGCAGGAAGTGCCTTTTAAGCCATGGTGTTGGTAGCATAAGTTTAACAGTGACCAACAGAAATCCCTTAAAGACGAACGTGCAAGCCATTGGGATTCAACCTCCTTCTGGGAATGGACGTCATCAAGAAATTGGGCGGCGTGCACATCGACGAAGGAGGCAAGACACATTTTGCTGAGGCGGCTCACACTTTGGGTGTGACAATAGAGCTAGAACAGCTTGACTTTTGCGCAGAGTTCGACCAACGCACCAAATCCTGGACAGTAACATGGAAGTGGTCCGGTGATCAGCCACCAGAAAAGTTATACAACAGAATACCGTGCAGAATACAATAAAGAGCTACAAAACTGAATTGACAATGGGTGGTTAGTTTCTTACCCGGAAGATAAATTGGGGCCCCCGAAAGACCTGATCCCATTAATGGCAGTCTCGACTATCAGGAGTTAAATGATCACGTGGATCCATTTATGGCTCGTACAGACTTATGCACCGAAAAGTTGAGAGAATGGTGGCGAGCAGGATCAAATGTATCCATGTTAGACCTTTGCAAGGCATATCTTCAAGTACGCATGCACCAATCACTATGGTCCTATCAAACTGTACTGTTTAAGGGACGAAAGTATTGCCTGACCCACATGGGGTTTGGTCTCAATGTGGCACCATCCATCATGCAGACAATTGTTGATGCTATCTTGACGAAGGACAAGCGCATACAGCGGGCAACATCTGCCTATATTGATGATGTGTATGTGGACGAGAGCATTGTGCCTGCAGCACGTGTGAAGGAGCATCTCTGCAGCTTCGGCCTCCTCAGCAAGGAGCCAGAGAGGCTACAGGATGGTGCGCGAGTGCTTGGGTTACAGGTCTGGGGTGAGGATAACTCTCTGTATTGGAGAAGAGGGAACAAAATCCCAGACATGCCTTGTGTCGTCACGCGACAGAACGTATTTTCACTGTGCGGCAAATTGGTTGGGCACCTTCCTGTGGGTGGTTGGCTTTGTTTAGCTGTGGCGTTCATCAAGCGGAAAGCATCTGACATCGCTGCTGGATGGGATGAAAAAATTGACAATGCCTTTCTCATCACCATGATTAAAGAGGTTCTCACTAGAGTGCGCAAGGAAGACCTGGCACGGGGCTGATGGTGTGTTGATGGCCAAGCCCTTAGCATATGGGTTGATGCAAGCTCTCTTGCTACTGGCGTGTCGCTTGTATATGATGGGGCTGTAGTAGAGGATGCTTGTTGGTTATGACCAGAAAAGGACTCCCAACATATTAACCTTACAGAACTCGAAGCCATTATTAAAGGAATAAGTAAAGTAAAGTAGGCGACCATAGTTGAGGGTGACCCGAAGGCTCCCTTTTCAATAGCTTACTACACCAAGGTGTAGGGGAGGGCGCTACTCCTTTCCCTAGATTGCTCCACTTTACCCTTGATCCGTACCTTATAATGCTGAGTGTTAAGCAAGGAGGCATCAAGTACCATTTTTTGAGTCTTTGGTATGACTCGACCTGGGATTGAACCCAGGTTTCCCGGGCGATTGGCGAACACTCTAACCACTAGGCCAATGTCCGGTATAAAGGAATAAACTTGGCAATCCTCTGGAAGACGACCACCTTGCATTTGTTCACTGATTCTGCCTGTGTCCATAAATGGATCTCAGACACCCTTACCGGCAAAGCCAGGGTATGAACCAAAGCCGCAAGCAAGATGCTCATTCGACGTCAGCTTGACGTCGAATAAAACTGGTGAAAGAATAAAACTGGTGAAAGAATAAAACTGGTGAAAGAATAAAACTGGTGAAAACTGGTGAAAGAATAAAACTGGTGAAAGAATACACGCTGTCGATGAATGTGTCCTTGATCAAATCTAGCCAAAATAAGGCAGATCGATTGACTAGAGTGCCTCAGAGGTGGCTTGATGCAATTAAAAGGAACACTGGGCCCCTGCAACCTGCCTGCACTGCATCCGTGAGCTCAGTTGGGCTTGACCAGATCAAGATTGTTCACCGACAAAGCGGTGATCCTGGTGTGCGGCGGACACTTTATTTTGTCAAACAGATTGCCCGTGGGGTCTCTAAGGCTGCTGTGAAAACCGTTGTCAGAGAATGTGAAGAGTGTCAGTTGATCGATACGGCACCCATGCACTGGTCAAAGGGGGCTTTAAATGTTAAACAAACATGGCACCGGGTAGCGATGGATACTACCCATTGTAACAGGTCCCATTTTTTGACAGTGATTGACTGCGGCCCCGCTCGGTTTGCCATCTGGCAACGTCTTCCTCGACAAGATGCGACAAGTGTAATCAACCCGCTGAAGGCGCTCTTCTATGAGCAGGGCCCGCTGACAGAGATTCTGACAGATAATGACACTGCCTTTCAGAGCAGCCTGCTTAAAACCTTTCTAAATGAGTGGAGAGTCCGACTTCAATTCCGCTGTGCATATGTCCCCTCTGGTAACGGCATCATCGAGCAATGTCACAGAACTGTAAAAGGGATTGCCGCCAGAAAACAGTGTACTATACCAGAAGCAGTATACTGCTACAGCTCCAGTCAGTATGGTCTATCGGTACCGCATACGGCTGAAAGGAATCAATGGAACACCGGCACCGACACATAATTAACAGCAGGCTGTTTTCAAACCGGGTGACTGAGTGTGGGTAAAGACTCCACATGGACAATGTACCACAAAATAGAAAGTGGGACGTGTGACTGGAATGACCAGTGTACAGAACATAACGGTCGACGGAATGCCATGCCATGTGAAAGATCTGCGACATATAGTGGAACCAGGCCAGCCGACGGTCTGTTCTGACATGGTTTCTGAGGGTGCAAGTGAAAGATTTGTAACCATTAGAGAGAGACCATGTGAACATGCACCCAGCACAAATGTAGGTGATGCCTCTTCCAATAACACTTCTAATGAAGACCAAGTGACTATACTAACATGAAGAAGCACACAGCGCAAAAGACCACCTCCCGAATGTTTCATGTGTGATCATAGGATCGGGGGGAGTGTAGTAGTAATGCCACGAACAATCTTACCTCGAAGAAACAGAAAGTGTGCTCTCTCTGCTACCAGCACGTGGAAACCAGAAGAAGAAAAGGATGCAAGAGGTGTGACTTATTTTATGGAGGAGAATGTGATAAACCCACGTGAAGTGGCGAGATTTAATGAGCATATAAGAAACTAAGTTTGAGGTGGAAAAAGCAGAGCAGTATTTTGCTTATGTCTGATTGGTGAACATCCAGCAGTTTATTTTGCATGTTAAATAATTTGATTATCCCCCCAATAGGTTGATTCCACTTCAACTAGACTTCTAAAACCACAAGCAATATAGAAAAATCATTTTATACTTGGTTGCAATATTAAAATTTTTAAGAAATGAATATATTCATGCAGTTCACAATCATTTTAAATAGTATCAATAGGAGTTAAAATATGTTCTCAGGGTTTTTAAAGATATTTATGTAGATAATTATTGGTCTGTACATATTACAAAATGTATTTGCTCGGTAGAATGTCACAATAATAACCCCAGATAGGAAATGCGACTGGGGATATGAATGACGTCATGCCTGGAAGCAATGGGCTGAGGATTTGGGGATTTAAAAAAAAATAGTCAGTTGAGATTTGGACTTAGAAAGGGCAAGTTGATTTTCGGAGCTCGCCAAGGCGAGACCAATTGGGTCTACGGGATGTCTGCGCGTTGGTTGAGTCAGTAAGTTGAGAGTTGACGATGTACGAACAGTCAGCATAGAAAGAAATTGTGTCTCTCTCTCCTCATGTCGGAAAACCTTAAACTCAAAAAGGTAAATAAAAGTTTCGTACCTGAACCAAGAAAGTTGTCAATGTTTCGAGTGTTTTCGGATTCCTATATGCGTATGAATGATGTGAACGTTTTCCGTATCCATATGAATATGTCTATTTCATGTATTCATTTCTTAGCTGTATTTTTGGACGTGTATATATGTTACGTACGATTATTTGGTGCCGGAGGCCAAGGCCTGCCATTCATGGCATGGTTACAAGTCAGGGTCCACATGATCAAGGAAACGGCCAAGAACATAGGAATCAATTTCGAACAACTAGTCGAGGAGAGAGAGAAAACGCAAAAGAAAAAATGGGAAAAAGAAAAGAAAACTCAACTCCGAAAACAAGAAAAAAGGCGGCACCCCAAGCAGGAAAAAGAAAGAAAGAAGAAAGAGAACTGTTGACGCAAGGCCCCCAGAACGAAAGAAAGAACGAGGGAAAAAAATTCAACTCCAAAAACAAGCGACATGTTGAAGGAAAGAAAAAAGAACCAGACACAAGCCGCAGAACAAAGAAGAAGAAAAAAGTCCGACATAAGGCCCTAGACGAAAAGAAGAAGGCATGAAAAGAAAAAAAAAAAAAAAAGAAGTTATTTGCTCATTTGAATAAATTTACTCTGTCTATCATAGTTGGAAAAAAATTTACAGTGATTATAATAATGGAAAAAAGTTAGTATTAATACAAGTGGGTAGTGAAATGAGTCTTGATGGCTTATATTCTACATGATGAAATTGGAAATAATTTTTTTTTTAAAATCAATGAAAAACGGCAATTACTACTATATGTATTTTTGTATCATAGTGAGGGGAAGAGAAAGTAAGAGAGTGAGAGGGAAATATGCAGGCAGGTTGAAAGCAAAGAAAGATGGCCCTAGGACAGATATACTGAGTGAAAATGATTGACGGGTTATTGTAAACAAAATTTTTATGAATGAAATTTTGTAGTAACTTGTCAATACTGTCTTAGCAGATAGTAATTAGAGATTAGGATTTTAATCCGAGATCTGAAATTTCAGGAGCATCAATGATGTTGTCTGAAGAATACTCATTTGCATGTCTGTAGTTAGGGCTCTGGGATGTTCCGATGTTTGGAAACGTTGTGGAGATTGGAAGTTTTATGGAATCGATTTTGGGTACTGGTAGAAGGCATACCAGTTTTTGTGGAAGTTTGTTTATACCGACTATTCGGGGGCACAGATGATGCCTCTGGACCCTTCTGGCCCGTATCAACCGGAATTGTCTTGAATAATCTCACCATTGGGGCAGAGCAACTAAGAGACAGATATTTTTTTTTATATCTGACAAGGCAGACGGATATTTTGTGAATTCCCCCCTGGAGTGGGGCTTTGAAGTTTTTAATGAGCAATTGACCCTGAAGAAGAAAAAAAACAAACAAATTAATGACTGAAAAAATAAAGATACATGCCGAACCAGTAAATATTTTTAAAAAAAAAGAGAAAAGAAGAACCAGAAAATGTGTTTGAAAAAAAAAAAATGGAAAAAAAGAAAATGAAGGACGATACAAACACGTTTTTTTGTTTTCATTGACTTTTGAGTTTTAGGACTGTTACATGTTTTATTGTCTTGTTTTTATATTTTATTATTGCAATGGTGTTACTGTTATTTTGTTAATCAATTCGACATGAAGAAGAGCAGTACATTAGTTTAAGAAAATAATTTGTTATCTCTATAACAAATATTTTATTTTGTGGGGTAGAAAGGTATGTTATATAATTGCGGAAGGATTTTTTTAATATTATCAATTTTCGTTTCGTGTATCTTATCTTTTGGTTTAGTTAGGCTGAGAACCTTTCGGCTTAGTGCATGGGTTAGTTAGGTGCACACATTGAGTGCAGGTGTTCACGCACGTGCGGGGAGGATGTGACCATCACAGATGTCACAATAAAAACCCCAGATAAGAAATGCGACTGGGGATGTGAATAACGTCATGCCTGGAAGCGATGGGCTGTGGATTTTGGGATTTGAAAAAAAATAGTTAGTTGAGATTTGGACTTAGACAGGGCGAGTTGATTTTCGGACCAGTTTGGGTCTACGGGATGCCCGCGCATTGGTTGAGTAAGTGAGTTGAGAGTTGACGATGTACAAACAGTCAGCATAGAAAGAAATTGTGTCTCTCTCTCCTCATGTCGGAAAACCTTAAACTCAAAAAGGTAAATAAAAGTTTCATACCTGAACTAAAAGAAAGTCGTCAAGTGTTTCGAGTGTTTTCAGATTCCTATATGCATATGAACATTTTATGAACATATGTATATTTTACATATGTATATGTTACAAATTCAGAGTATCTTCCCTCAGGAAAGACATGATATTGTCTATGTTTATGTTTATTCAAAAGTTACTTCATATTTTCAAGTTGTAGTATTTCAAGTTCACCATGTACATTGATTTGTTTAAATAAACTCTAAAAATAATGTTTTAATATTCTAGAAAGTCCTGAAAGTAAAGTGTCTGAAAAAAGAAAGGAACCCAAAGAAGATATCAAACCACAGGTCAAGATTGAAAAAGATTTAACAGAATCTACTTGTGAGTTTAGTGGTTCAGATGTGAAACCTCCAAAAACAGAAACAGATTGGTATGAAGCAGTTTCAGATGAAGGCTACCATTACTACTGGAACACCAAAACTAATGGTGAGTTCTTTTATTTAGTTTGATTTTTTACTTGTTAACTATCATTAATTTTGACTAGAATTTTCTGTCATTTTGATTTTTAATTTCTATCACAACTTGATCTGACCATCAATCTATAAAAGAAATAGATAAAGAATAAATGATAATGTAAAATAGTAGAGCACTGGTGCAGAAGCTTGAAATAAATATATGAACCCCAGATCAATAACTAATAGGTATGACAGAAACTTTGAATGACAACCATAGGTTATTCCTTTCTATTGAAGTAAATCTGGTATCAAGATGAAATCAGGTTTTATAAGAGAGCTACAAGAAATGTATCACGTGTTAAGAAAAATAGGGTTTGGGATTTAGATTCTAAAATCAGTGGCGATTCAGATTTAAAGTGAAGTTGTATAGGTGAGGTTTAATGTTTAGATCTCCCAAAAGGATTCTAAGCTCTTGGGAGCTTTATTAAAGAATTTCTCCTCTGACCAAAATGATGGCTGAAGACCTCTACCTACAAACAAAAAGGCCAGCTTCTTTTAATTTATATCTTAATAAACATGGCAATCTAAAACGAAATGTGTACATCAATTTCTTTCCATCACCCAAATGTAAAATGGTGATTGATGCTTTTTGAGTTCTGTCCATAATCTAGTACCAATTTTTGATATGCCTGAATATAATACAATAATCTCTCTGTGAGATTTGAATTTGCATCAACCTTTTCTTGGAGAAGTCTGGTTAAATAAACTAGCTGCTTTGTCTATAAAGAATCATTAGTTGACAGAAAGTGGATCAAGAATTTTTATCTCATCTTTTACTTTGTTCTCCATCTTTCCTTGTGTCATATTTGTTGTTGTTACTTGTTACTCTAGTAGTATTAGCCTCTTTTATTGATTTTTATTTTTTAGATGAAGCATTTTCTTCCATTATTAATTTTACTCTATGCAAGTTTTTCCCACTAGTTTTAACTGATGTGTATGTGACAGCAAGTCTCCTATGATCTCCAGGACTCTTCTAAGTATTCAAGCTGATCTTAACAGTACTGTGGTCTGGAGGGTCTCAGTTCTTATTATGTCCAGTTTCCCCAGTCTCTTTTTCAGTCTTTTCAGGACTGTTCTTAGAGCACCAACTGCAATTAGCATAATGTTCCACAAATCTGAATCTCTTCCACAACTCCCAACAGAACACCTTTCCTACCCAGTCATGCCTACTCTTATTTTGCCCAGTATTTTCTTTCATCTTGAATTTTTTTAGCTGTTTTTTATTTAGTGAAAATATTTTTGGTTTGTGATAAAAAGTCGCAAAAAATATTGAAATAAAAGAAATACTATTCAAAATTAATAATAATAACAATAATAATTATAATGGTCAGTTCTTTATTTATATTGTAAGAATAAATTCTTCAAAAAACTGTTTGAAAACAAATGATTAATATTAAATAAAATTATTTAATCTGAAACCATTTAACTGTGTGCAAACAATAAATAGCAGTACTTGAAATCATTTGTGCACAAACAAATTAGCTGTAGCTGATTTAAAGATAGTATTACCTGCAAGCTATTTACTTACAAATTATATATATATTTTGGCAGCATTTCTTCAATGATACATATTTCATTGAACATAATAGACATTTTTGTCTACATATTTTTTTGTTAATCCTTTCAAATTGCCGTATTGATCTTATGATATTTGGCAGGAAATGGTTGATAGACCTTCCATAATTAGTTATTTCCCAAGTACTTTCTGCCCAACTTTGGGCCATCATCAGGGGAGGATGTATTACAAAAGTGATGTAACTTTTGTATGTACATTACTGCTTAGTAACAATGAGTGTTTTACTGGGAAAGGAGTAGTGCCCTCCCCTACATCTTGGTGTAGTAGCTATTGAAAAGGGAGCTTTCAGGTCGCCCTTGACTACATTTGCCAACTTTACTTACTTATTAGACAAAAAATGTCTATTATGTTCAATCATATATATATATATATACAGAATTTGTCATTGAATAACCATCAAGAAATGATATGCCATTTAATCAAATGATCTAAACTTAAACCTAAATTGCATCTAATGATGAGGCCCCAGTCCTGGAGCTTTGGGAAATGTCTAGTGCACCTTCAATGCCATTACTCACTTGTCCTCTCTGACCCAGAGTGGTAGTACCAGTTAGGGTACTGTCTATGAGTCAAATAGAATTGTTTAACCATTTAACTGTGTGTTAACTGATTTTAAGACTGATGTTAAATTGAATTGCTAGTGTTACAGAGTAGTACTTGAAATCACTTAACTGTGTGCCAACAAATGATTAATGTTAGAATGAATTATTAGTGTTAGATAAAAATATTTGATGCCATTTTCTGTGTGCAAACAAATGAGCTCTGGCTTGTTTAAAATATTGCCTATATATATTTGTTTACAAATATTGCCTATATATATTTGTTTACAAATATTGCCTATATATATTTGTTTACAAATCATATATATATATATATATATATATATAGGATTTGGCTTTAAATGACCCACAAGGGTTGATATGCCATAAAATACCACAAATCAACCAACCATCACTCCTTCAACATCATAAAATAACTTTCACTGATTCATTTATAAGATCTGCTGCAATCAACACAACCTTAGATCCAATATAGGCTTATGTAAAATTTTCTTATAACTGCCACACTTTACATTGTTCTCAGTACCATATTATGTGTATCATACAATATGCTAGTTGAAAGCATTCGATACTTTCTATTTTTTTAAATACAGACTGATAAAGATATTGTTCTGCTTGTGGCAATTTGTAAATAAGTGTAATTGTTTAAAATAAGCCAAGCTTAAATTCTGGCTAAAGCATTCACTTTGCATTAATGTCTTTTGGAAAGGCAGGAATACATATCATTTCCTCCAAGTTATGGGTAAAATAATTGGTAAGATTGGACTCTATAGCTTTGGCAAGGCGACCAGCTGTATCAAGCCCTGTCTTTTCCTTGGACAATATTAGTGCCGTGGAAAGGCAAGATTAACTGCATGGATAATTGCCAGTCTTCCTGACCAGCACCCAGATCCAGGCATAAATCAATGTGACTAAAATTGATATTGATGGCAGCACATTTGATTCCCTGCAGTATATTTTCATAAAGAAATCTGATGTAAACCCTATAAATTTTTTTTACCACTTTTCAAGTTAAATATCAGTTTTAACAGCAACATTATTGTCTTCTTTTGTCAGAAACTGTCTGGGAGACACCAACAAATTACGTCAGTTTGGAAGAACAAACCCAATATAACAGTATTGATGCAGGCTCAAATGTAAGTAATAACTTTTTCTTTACTTGTTTCAAAATTGGAAAAATAGAGATTCATTAGGGTTAAAACCAAAGATTGTTCTCAAACACTGAATCTTTCTCAAGTCTGATGCAAACACCAACACTTTGTCCAATACAAAGTGCCACTTACTTAAATTCAATGCAAACATTAAAAAATAACCCTCCCTAAGATCCTAAGGATTCAAATTTAATACTAATTTCTACTGCCATGTGATTAGATAATTAGTGCCTCAAAATGATCACTGGTAAACTTAGTGGATAAAAAATGATTGGCCATCCACACTGTCTTACTGTAGCCCTCCCTTGGATGCTTTCTCTTTTTTAGTTGGTGACATAGTGTTTCCAATATATGACTGACTAAATAGTTTCTAAGATCATTAACTCTTATTAATTTTATTTTGTCAAACAAACTTTGGTTCTTGTTTGAAGAGATGGTCTTCAGAAGAATATCAAGGAAGAAAAGGAGAAGAGAAATTATTCCGCAGTGCTTTTTACGAGCATACTGCTATCATTACTCAAATGAAGTAGGAAAGGGGACAGACAGTCCCATCTATTCAACATTTATTGAAGGGAAAAGTAGAAATATTGTTTTCTTTTATAGTTTGGGGAATAAACCTTTGTGATTGTTCTCAGCAGAGTCAGTTCACTCTTTGGGTAATGTCTGTGTCCCAAATTGAATTTCGGACTGGGTGAACAAGAATAAAAAAACATGGCTCCTTGAAGGAAATTGATATTCTTTTTAGGAGAATCACAGCTATAAGTGTATTTGTGCCAGGAAATAAATGTGTAAATATCCCCTTAAATGTTAAAATTGATACCATATTGACTAAAATTAGCGCTACAAGATAATAGTTGGTATCAGGAAAGGTTACCATTGGTGATGTGACCAAGGATTGACTGGTACAAGTTTATATTTTTATTTTTTCATATATCATACAAAGTATAGAATTTCTGTACTAATATGTATATATGTATAAATTAGATAGATAATCTATATAAATGTTTCTAAGTGCTGTAGTTAAATTCATCATATATATTAAGTAAAATATGAATGAAGACATGATTTTGATAATTATTAAAATCAAATTGACTAAAATAAATTCTGGGATGCCTTTCAATCAACATTTTTAGCAGGAAAAATGATCACAGATAATTAATAAATTGAACAATTAAAATATAATCTCAAAAGAGAGGAGGAGAAGGAGAAAAGTCCAATTTGTCAATGTGTTCCTTCTACTTGCATAAGAACAGACACTGCATAGTGACTAGGATAGCTTCAAGAATGTTGAAATGATTTTTGTGTAAATCAGGGAGACACTCAATTGAATAATGCTCAGAACAGGCAAATTCATGAGCCTATGAATCCCTAGATGGATGTATTTATGTATGTTAATGTATAGAGCTGTTTGGAATGTTGGAATGCAGCCTTGAGGCCCCAGTTCCACACAAAGTGCAAGTTTCATTTGACAAGATCACAGAAAGAGAGCATGACTGGATCCAGTGAGTACCCCCAGGCCACTTGGTTAACTAGTCCAAACCATGATCTGACATCTGTGAGTGTTCTCACAATCTGAAAGTTTAATATGGCCTCCAGCATGGAATCAGTAGGAGTCACTCCAGAGGGCATTATCTGGAGGCCCCCAAACTGCACTACATACTGGCAGAATTGGAATTAGAGTACAATTCTATTTTTCCACAATGGAGCAGGAAATCAAAGGAGTGATAGAAGGCTTCATTTGACAAGATCACAGAAAGAGAGCATGACTGGATCCAGTGAGTACCCCCAGGCCACTTGGTTAACTAGTCCAAACCATGATCTGACATCTGTGAGTGTTCTCACAATCTGAAAGTTTAATATGGCCTCCAGCATGGAATCAGTAGGAGTCACTCCAGAGGGCATTATCTGGAGGCCCCCAAACTGCACTACATACTGGCAGAATTGGAATTAGAGTACAATTCTATTTTTCCACAATGGAGCAGGAAATCAAAGGAGTGATAGAAGGCTCCTTCAATACTGGAATCATAGAGCAGGGTGTCATCTACGATTTTCACTTTGCGGAGAATGTTCTGTATTATCTCATCATACCTCTGAGTATAGGCATCTTCAAATGCAAGGTAGCCTCCTTGGGGCATCCTGAGGTATATGAATCTCCCCCATTCTGTGATGAATGTGGTTAGAGGCTGGGATTATTTATCTAAGGGGACGGAGTGGTATCCAACAACAGCATCTAAGACTGTTTCCTTTCATTTAGGTGGCACTTGTAAACCAGGCCATTGGTCTAATGAGTAGAGTGTTTGCTAATGGTCCGGGAGACCAGAGTTCAATCCCAGGTCAAGTCATATCATCATCATCATCATGTCACGCTGGTAGCACGGATATCCCTGACCCTCTCTCGCCACTCCTTCCTATCGTTCATCGCTCTAGGTAGGTCTTCAGGACAACATCCCATATCCTCACATAGCTGCTGAATGTATGTTCGTGCTGGTCGTCCTGCTTTTGCACGGCCATGTGTGGGGGTCCATAAGAGTACATCTCTTATGAGATCATCCCTGCTTCTCCAGCAGTGTCCTGCATGTCTGGTTCGTCTAACTTGAATCGTTTTCGTGATAGGAGACAGGTGGCCGTACAGTTGGTGTCTTGTGGGGTGTTGCTGCCATGACTTGTTCAAGATTGCACGCAGCATAATTGCCATCTAGCTTCTTCTCCAGCCATTTTGTTAGCGTCCATGTAGTGCACCCGTATAGCAGTATCGATGTGACCGCTGCCTGGAAGAAACTGCATTTCATTTTATCGGTTAGGTCTGATTTCCATATAATCGATAGCCTATTGATAGCTGTCCATGCTTTCGTTAACCTCGTTTCGATGTCCTTTTCGGTTGATTCGACGCTGCTTCCTAGGTAAGTGAATTTGTCTACTAGTTTAAGAGGGGTTCCTTCTAGAGTGGAGATGTCACCCGTTTGATTATAGCACATATATTCCGTTTTGTGTGCATTAACATAAAGGCCTATGCCTGCGGCTGCTTGTTCCAAACTATGTAGTAGTGTTTCGGCTTGGTCGGGTGTATTTGCCACTATTTCTATGTCATCGGCGTAGTCGGCGTTGGTAATTGTTTTTGCGGGGTACCTTCTGCTTCTTTTCTTCATCAGCTTGAAGCCATTCTCTCTGATTTTGTCAATCAATGTTCTAAGTACGTAATCTAGACAAATGATAAAGAGGTACGGAGCCAGCGTGTCCCCTTGTAGTACTCCTGCTACAATGTCGAAGTATTCTGTGTCTCCATCTGGTGATCGTACTTTTACTTAGGTGTTTCTATAGAGAATCGTTATTGCTGCTACAGTTTCTTTAGGTATGCCGTACGCTAGTAGGAATTGTTCCATCTTTCCTCTATGAATGGAATCGAAGGCCTTGGTAAAGTCGATAAATATTAATGTCACTTGTAGGTTTTTTGCCCGTACACCTTCAAGGATTCTACGGATGGTTAATATTTGTGAGGTCGTGAATCTATTTCTTTGGAAGCCATTTTGGTTTTTCCTAAGTATGTTGTCGATTTTGGGTTCTATGCGCTTTCGTAGTAGAGCATTGTAGATTTTGGCTGCTATGGATGTAAGTGTTATGCCTCGGTAGTTTTTGGCTAATCCAAGGTCCCCCTTTTTAGGGAAGGGGAGTATGCATCCCTTCATCCATCTATTGGATTTTGATTGTATACTGCGTTGCAGTGTCGGAGCAGTATGTCGTCGAATTGTCTGGTCTTCCATACTTCTGGGGGAATCTCGTCCAGCCCTGCAGCTTTCCTATTTTTAATTTTTCTGAGAACCGAGTCGACTTCTTCTTGTGTGAACGGTCCTAGTTTAATGTCTAATTGTTTAGTAATTATTCTGGTGATTGGTTCATGTGTTATTTTTGGTGGGTTTCCTAGTAGGTTTTCGAAGTGCTGTTTCCACAGTTTTATTCTTTCTTGTTGGTTTGCTGCTTTCAGTTTTGCTTTGGCTGTGTTCTTTCTTCTACTCACTTCGTTTATTGTTTGCCAGGCTATCCTAGATTGTCTATCTTCCACCGAGTCTCTAATCTTATCTATCTGATTTTGAATGTATTCTGTCTGTTCCTTTATATATATGCCTGCTAATTGATATTGTGCCGTTTCAAAAAATGGTACTTGAAGCCAACTTGCTTAACACTCAGCATTATAAGGTAAGGATCAAAAGTAAAATGGAGCAATCCAGGGGATGGAGTAGTGCCCTCTCCTACGCCTTGGTGTAATAACTATTGAAAAGGGAGCCTTGGGGTCACCCTCAACTAAAGTCACCAACTTACTTTTGTAGTGTCAACTGGAATGGCAACTCTGTATGGTGTGTCTCCCATTTACATCAGGAATTCAAGTGATGGTAATCTATAGTCCTTTGTAGCTTACCATTCTTTTTGGCAGTAATGACCATGCTACACCAATCAGTGGGCATACTGACCGATACTGGGGTTATGATACCCCTTTTCACGTCTTCCCAAAGGACCTGCCTTACTGGTTCTTTGAAGTAGAAGGACACAGGAATTGGGTTATGCCTGGTTTTAGGGATTTAAGGTGGATGTGGGTGGCAGGGTCAGACGTGGGTGGGAATACCCCATTGTTTTTAAATGCCGTTTTAGCAAAATGCTTGAGGAGCCAATCCTTGAGCCTATTAATGTTTCCTTCAACTGAGGAGAAAGGAGGGATTTTTGGATGATTGGCAGTTGATCTTCAACCTTGTCAGGTTTGAGGCTGGCATTTATACCTGCTAAGGGTATATTTTGCATTACAATATTTTCTTGAGTTGGTAATGTCAAGGCAAGGTTTTGAAAATTTTTTCTAGCAGTATTCCTATGTCAGTGCAGAATGCTTTGCTGAGGTAAAGCCGCTGACCTTTTTTACATATGTAAAGGGCTTGTCTGGTTGTTCTCCCCTGTATCACAAATTTCACTGGCAGACAACCCTGACATATAAATGTGAAGCCTACAACAGCCTGAATGATTTTCTTTGATGGGATGAGGTTGTTCATTGTGAGCCTCATATTTATTAGGTGCATAAGACCCCCGAGGCATATGGTGGCCCCACTGTCGGGAAAGATAGTTATTTTAGTGCCATGGCTATTGGGGATATCCTTAGCTTGTCTGAGATCTGGTTTTGGTAAGAATGGAATTAAATATGCTTCTATTTCTACTATTTGGTTTGTCTCTTCAGATGTGTATGTGCTTGTTGTTTGGTTGAATGTGATGTGGGTGATGAGTGTGTCCATGGTGACTTCATTGGTTTCCAGGCTTTATATGACAGCTCAGGCTTCCCACAATTGCTGCATGTTTGGCCCCATGCTGTGCATTTTACCTCGCAGGAGCTTGTTCCCAGGACACTGTGCTGGTGGCTGTTGCAACCTACACAAGCCCGGTGGTTTGGTTCGGCACCACTTTCATCATAGTTAGGCTAGGTGCTGGTGCAAACATTCCCTGTATTGGCTTGTGGGATATTGTTTTTCTGTCTGTGATATGTTGACATTCAAGCGATAGCTAAGTCTGGGATGTTTGCCATTGAAGTTTGATTTTGTAATGCTAATCTGAATGCTTCAACATGAAGAAGAAGTCAGGATGAGTGTCGACTATGGCATTTTGCATGGCCTCATCAGCGCAATTGTACAGATAGATATTGGCCCGAGATCTCGGCTTGTTCATTATCTTAGAGAAGACATCCCAATCAATTTGGAATTTCCTGAATTGTTGAGGGTCATTTCAAGCTTGAGCTGGGGAAGCTTGGCTGCTGGTGTCTTAGAATAGTTTGTCTGGGAAGCAGTTTTCTTAGCCTCCTTAAGAATACATAGGGCTTCTCCCATTGATGTGACTCCTAGCTCTTTTAACATAGATCAAACCAGCATTTGTAAACTCTCCTTCATTAGCTTCTCATTCATGAACGTTGCTGAATAGACTTCAGCTGAGACGCTTGAGATACCCACTTTAATGAGGTAACATTTCCAATTCTCAGGTTACATTGCAGCGCCATATTGAGTTTGATAGGTCATCAAAATTACACTCAGTTGCGTACCATGGAGTAAGCTCCTGAGCATTGAAGAGAGTCATTTATGGCATGTTGGAGCATTCCATTGTGGCCACGTGGGCAAGTCCATTCCCTGAATTATGATTGGTTTGCTAGTCTATACATGGGCATATTCGAGTATAAATACAGGTTCAATTTAGTATTGTTGCAAAATCTATACTGACTTAAGGCCTGTTTTATTTTTGTCTGCCAACTGAACACTTATTGGGATCCTTGAGCAAGTAAGTGTTTTTGTTGTTATTCTACACATCACTCCTTCCAAAATAGAAACATCAACATCTTCATAGATAGTTGTTAGTTATGCAATGTTAATATAGAAATCTTTACTCCTTCCTAAATAGAAACATCAACATCATCATAGATAGCTGTTAATTATGAAATGCTCATTAAAATCCTTCACTCCTTCCAAAATACAAACATCAACATCATCATAGGTAGCTGTTAGCTATAAAATGATAATAAATACTGGAATATATGAGTAGAATTTTTTAAACTTTAAAAAGATCAATATTAAAATCCCATAAAAATTTGCCTTATTCAACTGTTCCATGTCACTTTCCATTTCACTCCTTCTTTGGGCATCTGCCAAGCTTTTTTTCTTGATCTGCAAAAAAAAAAATAAATAAATAAAAACAATCCACATAGCAAGTTTATATGTATATAGTGAACATTAAAGCTATTAAAAGGTTAAAGGCTCCATATTCATTGCACTTTCTATAAGGCTCCTGATTTTCTGTTTCAAATTTTTCTTAATTCTATGTTCACTTTTGGGAAATTCTATTTTTTCCATTTTTGTTGTATGAGAAAATTGCAATGAAATATGCTATCATTACCAAAAATCTAAGTCCAAAGATAGATTATATGTAAAAATAAAAATGTAACATGACTAGACAATAAAACAATGAAATGTTGCAGTGCATAATTATCTTTTAGGTAAAATTTTTAATCAGATCTTCCTTCTTTAAGAAAGAACACATTCAGATTGATTTTGTTTTATCAAATAAAAGGATCCAGATTGATTTATAATTGTTGATTCACAATATCAAAATCAACAGAAAAATCACATTCAAATAATCAACAGCAAATAACTTGAATCTCAATAATAAATATCTCAGTACCCCAAACATTTTAACTTTTGAAAGAAGAGTGGGGTGGAGAGTATGCCTCATCAGTAACAGAAAGAAAAGAGTCTCTCGTAACTGAACACCTGGAATCAATTTCATGTGCCGTTGCTGTGTTGTCTTCATCTTAATAGAAGGTGGACAGCCGAATTTCTATGCTGAAAATGACAGTTCTCATAGCTTCTTCCTATGAATTCCTTTTTGCCTGCAACAATCTTCTTTAGCAGTCCTAAACCCAAGCTCGTCTCTTGTTGTGCATCACCAGGACTCAAAACGCCTCGGTATTTGTCAGCCATCCCACCACCAGACAAGTATGGCAAAAGGCCATTTTTAAGGTGGATCCAGTCGCAGGGCCGAAGCCCACATGCGTCTAGCATTGCCAAAAATACCTTTGGCCCCGTCAACATTCCCCTTATTAGGGGTGCCTCTGGTGCCAGGCAATAAACCTACCTCCCTCCCAAAGGGGGTAAAAGCCTGGGTGGGGATGGCCTCCTGAATCCAGATGAAATCTCCAGTGCCGAGGCACACCCGGCCAGATCCACGGCAAGGCAAACACAACAGGCCAAATGCGACCCAACAACTGGAGAGGAGACTCTAAATGCCTCTCTTTTTATGTATTCAGGCAGGACTTGAATAATCATACCAAAGTGCCACATCCGGTTTAATTGCACAATGCGCTAATTTACATGCTCGCCAGCACGTAGGTAGTCCTGACGTCAAATACGATTCACGATCGGGAGGATGTGAGTTCGATCTCCCCAATCGTCCGTTTCTCTCTCCCCAATCTCATTTTACGTGCCAGACATATTCATGCACCGCATGCGTAATTTTTCTCGCTACACTAAGATTTTACAAAATAGGAATTAAACCATGAGTAAATCTTTGTAACAAAATAAAAAAACAAATTTAACATATTAATTCAAAATTTAAATAAAACAACTTATCTCAAGATAAAATACTGCTCAAATTTAACATTAGATATTTCCTAAATTAAGAAATTAGCAATCTTCAAATCTCCTTTCTAAATCTCAATTGTAATACAACATTGTAAATTTTTTGGTGTTCTCAGGAGTAAGACTTTCATGTTGTTTATTTATTAAATGGTTATACTGAGAAAACGAACGTTCAGCATCTACACAAGTAACAGGCATCCATATGATCTTATTAGCAATCTGTTCCAGAAGGGGAAATCTGCTCTTATTTGCATTCCAAAATGCTGGGATATTAAATGGATTTGGTAGATCATCTTGGTAATTCATATAAATTTGAAATTCTTCAAGAAGATCAGTAGAAGGATCTTGCAAGTCTTTAATGGCTGCAAAACTATCAATGTCATGGCTTATACAAGGTAGCTGTCTAGGATAAAACACACAAGATGCCTTATAAAAGTTAGACACAGGGTGGGTATCCAGGTATTTGTTCAGTTTTGAAAAAGATATGCTGAACAAATCTTGGAAATTTGAGATAATTCTCTCTCTCTCTCTCTCTCTCTCTCTCTGTGTTTTCTAGTTCAGACAGAAGATGATCAGTTTCTACACTAAATGTTGATTTTAATGTACCAGTATGCAAATACTGTTTTACATCCCCCATCATATTATAAACAACATATGGAGTCTTACTTTCTTCTAAGCTTGCCAAAACTGTTATCAAATGGGCACAGTTCTTTATAATATACAGATTCAGGCACAAATTATAGAAAGATGTGTGATGCAGTCGACCATCATCAGCTTATTCCAGAATCCTATTTACTGTAAGGCCATGGCTCTCTTTTTGCTTAAAGAATCTTTCATAGAATTGTACAAAGGATGAGTGGTATTTGGCCTCATTAAACAATCTGGTTGCCACTGGCACAGGGGTAATTTCAATTGTTCCTTAGGCAAGGAACCATCAAGCCATTTGATGCATTGCTTTTTTTTGACTAGCTTTTTTTAAAAAAAAGCTGACTTGATGAAAGTTATGAAACACCCAACAATCATCTGCGGTAATTTCTGGCTAAGTGGGCATTCATACGTTGAATGAAAAAACAAAAAAAAACAAACAAAAAAAACAAACAAACAGAAACAGAGAGAAGAAGGAAAGAAAATACAACGGATTTGATACAGCAACACCGTAAGAAAACAGGGTCTGCAATATCTTTGGCACTCTTGTATGTGTGTATATGTGGTTATCACAAGAACTTTGCAAAAATCCTAAACAACTACCAAAAATGTTGACTCACAATAGTCATCACTTTTATTGCTCAACACCTAGTCTCTGCTTGGCCATCATCTTCACTGACCTTGTACTGCCTTCTGACTGTTTGAGACCTTTCTCTGCCTGAGACTCCTTCCAAAATTTTCTGACTCTCTTACTGCCAGAGTCCCACTCTTAACTGACTGACATTGGTCTTTTACCACCCCTACTTCCTGTTTTGGATCTTCACACAGGTTCATGTTGGTTCACACGGGTACAGCTCTTTGTATATTTTGGCACAAAGACTATCTAGACAAAAAAAGATCTTCCAGACAATCTGACACTGTTCAAAGATGCTGAAGACAAAAATCTTTTTCATTCTGACGGCCATCCACAAATACACACAGAGACCCACACATGTACTTACACACACACATATATATATATATATATACATACATGAATGCATATTTTTGTACCACAAGTAATGAGCTGGCTAACATTATTAAATGCTGGTCAGTGTGAAAATTCTTCACCAACAAGATTTAGAATATGGGCTAAGCACAATACATGGTAACTGTTGATAAAGACATCTGACAACACTTCCTTATAAGCTTTTTTACAATAAGCTGCAGCATCTGTTACAAAGGAAGCAATATTCTCAAATGCAATATCCACTTGAGTTACAGCTTGGATGCATGCCTGACTTAAGGTTTGATGATTGCATTCTCTCAAGGTTACATACAACATCAATGAGAAATGACTCCTCTCAAATGCTTGCAATCACATTCAAAATACGCTGGTCATGACAGTCAGTTATTTCATCTGTTATGATGCTAATAGATTGTTTAGCAAGCTTGACTTTCAGGGCAGCAAAATGAAAAGTAAACAATTTTGGCAGATGAAGTTGCCTAACACAATTGACACTTGGAATAGTACCACATTCCTTTCAGTGTTTTAATTGAAATGGCCTCGTTTTGTCAATTAGGAGAATGTCAGACAAAGTGCACATTTAAAAAAGAAAATCAAGAACAAAATCATCCCATTCTTTACATTTCAACAAAGTTGTAATTGTCTTTTGTTTCAGTTAAGATAACTTTTTGAAGACTTTTTTGTCAAATGAGTTTTTGATTTCATATGATCTTTGATTGTGTCAACCCTAAAAATATCAACACTATAGCAACAGAATTTGCAAAATAATATATTTCCTTCTGCATAAAATCATCAAGAAATTGCTCTACTCTGGCTTTAGCACAAATTTTAGATACTGGGGTCATTTTTGTTTTTTAGAAGAGTAGGTCCAACTATTGAGGTTGATTCACTGTATTGATTTGATTCAGCCATTTTGGCAATTTGTTGCTTATTCATACAACTGGTTTTGAAAAATAGATAATATATGAAAAAATAATTATTGATCGTTGATGTTATTTAAGGATTTTTTGTTCAATTTAAATTTGTTTTATAATGGTCAAGATGATGCAATTATGAATCTGCGAGAATCCCTGTGTAATGTAAGCTTTAGAGTAGATGAGCCATTCATTTCATAAAATGACATTTGGGAAAGTTTTTTTTTTCTTTATATCTGAATTGTATGGTCATGTGATAGCATTTACTTTTCTTTTGTCATATTCATGAAACAAGGTTACAAGTTGTTTAAAACCTTTTACTTGTAAATTTTGTCAAAATCAAATGAGCCTTGAGGAAATGAATTTGTTAAACTTTGTTTGATTTTCATATCTCCCCCTGCCAACACTATTTTCTGTCCTCCCATTTCCACTTTACCAATGGTATGAAGACCAACTTTATTATGCTACATTACAGTTTCTTTGAAAAATATAGACTTGTTAAACATTTTCTCAGAAAATTTACAACCCACTTTTCTTTTTTTTATATGAAAAACTTTTGCTCTTAATTCTTTTTTGGATCTTAAAAGAAAAATCACTCATATTTGTAAAATCAAATTTCAAGGAAATTAACTAGTTTATGTTATGTCCTATTTATTAAAACATTTAGCAACAACAAAACTGGAGAGACAGTTAAATTTTGAAAGAATTAAAACAAAAAGAAAATTGAAAAAAATCAATTGATTTGTTATTTGTTATTGAAAATTTCATTAAAAATCACAGATTGCCTTTCAGAGTAATGGTTCTGCAATTATGGAAAATTGGTACTCTTAACAATGCCTTAAAGACTGAAGCAAAGATCCAAAAAAGACTCCTGGAATTTTTAAAAGAAAAATCCTTTTCTAAAAAAGTCTATGACAGATTTCATCTTGTCAGTTCTCAAAATCCTAGGATGTATGGATTACCTAAAATCTATAAATCCAATGTTCCTCTTAGACTCTTTTGTCTATGGTGGGCTCTGTCAAGCATGAACTGGCCAAATAGCTAGTTGAGATGCTTGATCCAGTTTTAAGTATCTATTCCAACGATTGTATTCCAGACTCTTTTCAATTTACATCTTTTATATGCAAAATAAAATGTTCTGTTGACATAAGAATATTTGTGTTTATTTGACATCTCCAGCCCATTCACTATTGTATCTTTAGATGAAACCATTATTATTTGTGTTGATATGTTTTACTGTAGCCCTCTAAAACCTCCTTTCTTTCTGGAAAATATTTTTGTTGAATTGATGTAACTAGTCAGTTTCAATAATGAAATGTACGTACAAATAGAGAGTCTTGATTGGTAATCCTTTGGGCTGTCTTCTGGCAATTTACTTTTTGCTAAATTCCTTAAACCATATTGCTGTGTTCATTATATTGATGATATTTTTATTTCTTTTTCATTACATAATGAAGTGATGGAATTTTTCCAACAATTAAATAACCTCCATCTATCTATGAAACTTATAATGGAGGAGGGGAAATAATATGATGTACCTTTATTGGACATTTTAATTGAAAAGACATCAAAATCTTTCATCACTAGCATTTACAGGAAACCAAATTTTACTTTAATTGGGATTCTTTTGCTCCCAAAACTAGGAAATTGAATTTTTAAAAAAATCTTACTCATTGTGCTCTTATGATTTGTTCTGAGTTCAAATCAAGAATGGAACTCAAGAAAATCACTGACACTTTCCCTTTTAATGGTTCTCCTGAAAGAATTATTTTAAACTGTATTAAATTAAAAGTTTTCAAATTTAATAAAAACAAAAGATTTTGACTTTCTAAATGCCTGGTTTATATCAAAATTCTGTGGATTGGATTTATCAGTTGAAAAATCTCATTACTATTCTACTATTGGATGTAGTATTTTTAGTATTCCATGTGTTGAACACGGATGTATCATCTCTTGTCAATACACAGTATGATAAGGGAATGAGCAAAATCACTTTTCTGATCATGCAATTCACATTTCTTAACATCTTCATCAACAGAGTAGATAGCAGTCTCATTTATATACTTCCACAAAACACGCCTTTTCAGCATTACACACAAGGCAAATTTTCAGTCCCTATAATTCGAACCTCTTCAATTCTATAGTCATGAAATGCCATAATTTCATAAAATGTTAAAGAATGTCAAATCAGCAATATCATAGAGTTTACAAACATTAATTTTTGATACCTTCATCTTACCAAGGAACACTGACTAAAACTATAGCAGTAAGCATCAAAACTGCATAACATCCATTCCTAAGATGAACAAAAGCACAAACTGATTAAGAAAAGTTAGTCAACAATCCACAGTTGAATACAACAATGATTAGTAGAAATAAAAAAAAACATCCCATTACACAAAGAAATGGACTAGTCCTTCAGCATTCTTGACATTCCAATCAATTTTATTTGCAATGTAGTATCCTGAGCTTCATCTCAGAGTGCTATTACAAACCAGACCAAAGATATAATCTAGAGATTTTCTTTTTTGCCAATCTTCATTTCACAGAGGTCTATTTACAAGTCGAGGTTTCTATAGCCTCTAGAGAACTGCTGATAATAAATACACACCATGATTTATTTCAATTTACAGTTAACTTTTGGTGTAAAAGCAGCCCTTGTTATATTGCAGCAAATGACAAACATGATGCTAACTGGAATAGATGGTACAGCTGCACATTTAGATGACATCATTGTTGTTGAAGTTGTTGTTTAATCAAAATAGGAGTTGACAACTAATCAACAAAGTTCTGATATGCATTGAAGACTTTAGATTCAAATCCTGATCTGAAAAGTGTTAGTTTTATTTGTATTCAATAAAAGATCTAGGATTTATTTTTGACTACTAAGGTCATCATCCAGATTCTACTAATGTGACAGCTATTCCATGCATACCTGTGCTATCAGACATTAACAGTTGGTAAGTCAAAATTCTGTGGATTGGATTTAGCAATTGAAAAAATCTCATTGGTTGTTGCACATTATTATTCCACCATAGTATGTAGGATTTTTAATATTAAAAATGCATTCCCTTCTTTTCATAAAGATGTTATCCCTACTTTGCAAAAACATGTCACTGCAAGGCTGACAATATTGGTTGAATCATCCAAAGATTAGCGGTGAGAATCACTCAACACGTGCCTAGCTCTATATGTAAGCACGCATGAATCTGGGCATTCACAGACTCATGAGTCTGCCATAGGCAAGCATTTGACAAGTATAAATACCTGTTCTGAGCATTATTCAGGCAAGTGTTTTTCTATCTTTTATAAGGCCTGGATAAAAATAATCATACTAACAGTGACTAGCTGTCATAGTTACCATGCTGCATCTATCCTTCTGTAGATAAAAGGAGCTCACTCACAAATTGGACTTATTTAGGGATTTGTCATTTGGAATTTTTTTCTCCTTCTCCATCTGTCTTTTGTGATTACACCTTCATTCAATTCATTAATAACTGACAATTTGTTTTCCTTTGAAATTTATATATATATATATATATATATTGCTGTACGTAATATATATTGTTTCTATTTAAGATCTTTTGATAGAATCATAATGTGTTTTCTTTTGAAGGACCAAACAGAAGAAATAAAAGAAGAATCAAATGTAAAAGTAAAATTAGAACCAGAAGATATAAAGAAAGAAAAGGATTCAGAAACAGATTCTGTGTTTGAAGGACCTTTACCTAAAAATGCGAATGTTGATAATCGGACACGAGTAGAGACCTGTACTTCCAGAAAAGCATATGGAGAGTGGGTTACTTATGAAGAAGAGTATGTCATCAGATTCTTGTGTCAAATGTTTACTGTTAACCTTTTTCAGACAGAGTGGCCAAATCTAGCTGGTCAAATACAATCTAAATATACTACTTGGCCATAGAGGGATATATGTTACATGAATTTTTTGAACTTGAATTAACTTAAAACCAATAAAATTTGGAAATCATATATTTACACTCTTAAAATCATTAATTGTTTCTTTGTATGGTTGGCTATAGAACTAGATTAAAGTCACTTGATGCCATAAGCACAGCTTAACAATGGTGTCTCTTTAATCTTCCTCTGATAAAAAATAAATATAAGGTTACAACTTTTGATTTAGTAGCACAATAGTTAAAATATCTACTTCCTTTATGTTGTAAATATAAAGTAATCTAATCAATCTGTAATTAGTAATCAGTAATTTAATTGAATTAATTCATTTGTTATTTCACTCAATCCACATTTTATAATATAAAACAGATAAATTTCATTGATACTGCATTTAGGCTGAGAGTTGAAGAAATTAACTTATACAATTTCAAAAATTTAAGAAAGTTCTTAAATGCAATAAAATACATTGTTATCCATTGGACAGCATGTGCCTAAAAACATTTAAGAATCCTACTAGAAATAATAAATAAAATAGGATAAATATTTTTCATCATTTTTGTGGCAGTTTTATATTAGTGTATTTTGATCCAGTCCTTACAGAGCATGATATCTTCAAAAGAAAAAAAAAAGACCTTTGTTATTTCCTATCCCTTGTGGTGCCCTAAGCATGTACTTATTTTGCTTAATGGTTAGCCTAGCCCTGATTAGCTAAATAGTTTAATCCTGGCAGCTGAAAATTAATCTATAAATGTAACTAAAAGATGAACAGGAAATAAGTTATACTGACCTGCAAGGTCATTAGAGTTTGCCACAGGTTAATTTAGAGTGAAAATTGAGAAATGTGTTTTAAAAAATGGACTTTATATTGAAAAATAAACCAAAAATTTTTTCCTGGTTGAAATGTGAGTTGTTTTATTGCAAAATTCACCTTATTTATTAAATCACCTTCATGTATGAATTAAATTTTTTTAATTCCTCAAGTATTGTATATTTTGACTGCAGTCTTCCTTTAATATAAGTCTGAGTAAAAATGATAGACAAATAAAAGTTTATCTTTCATCTTACCAAATACGATGACTGTTCTATTAGATGATATGCTAATTTTATTTGCTTTCTGTACAAATGAGACCTTCCTGTTTAATTTTACTCAAAAAAACTACCCCCCAACTTTTGTGGGAAAGAGTGCCTCCGCTGTGAGAGTGGGGAGGTGGCACACCAATTTTATTAGTTTTCTGGTTAGATTAGACATTCTTGATCAATTTTAAGCCAAAAAGTTTCTGATGTCCCTGAAGCTAAGGATCAGCTGACCCACACATCCATTCCTCAAATAGTTTTAAAACACTCATTGAGGTCAAAGCAATTTACATGCCAATTTTCATTAAGAATAACCCATCAACTTAAGAGTTTAGATGTTAAATTATTAATTTTGTGCATGTGCTTTGTTTGTTTCAGGTTTGTCAACTGTGTGGCCAACTAGAGTCGGTTAGACACTGTCTGTAAAGAAAACAGCACCCTGATGCAATTCACTCCTCTAGAAATTTATAAACAGAATGTTGTACTGTTTAGCATTCATGCCAGAAGCTCTAATACAAAAATTTCTGAGTGTTTGGGTGTTAATCTGACTGTGCAGAGGATTTGAATTGAGTTGGATAAGTCCAATGGTGATTGTGAATCCACTTGGAAGCCTTACTCTGATTGGTCTGATAAGAAAAGAACTCTTGAATTTGTTAGTGATATCCAAATCATGATTGACAACGATCACAGCAAGTCAATCAGATCCATAGCCAGGGACACAGAAGTGTTTGAGTTTCTTATCAGGCAAGTATTGTGTTCAGTATTCCTCATACAAAATCACAGGCTATGAAGGACAAGCTGATAGACCATGCTGCAAAGCTTTTTAACAAACTCAAGTATCCCCTCCAACTGAACATGCTTTGGTTTTTCTCATGAGAAAAATTTCTGCCAGGATCAAATGGTCAGTTCACAGAACAACCATTGGCTTGCTCTGTCCCTACAAGATGTATTGATGAAAAGCAGTCCACATCATAGTGTTTGAGGTGGTCACTAGCGATAGTGATGTTATGCCTCCCTTCATCTTCTCTCATGGCCTCAGACTCAGCACAGAGTGCCTGGAGGAGATAGTGCTGCCTTGGATCAAGAGGGTAGCTGCTGGGAGACCCTATATCTGGCAACAGGACCCAAAAATTCCTTTTTTAAAAATAGCGTTAATTATTTTTTTTAATAAATATAGGTAGTAAAAATGACAACAGTTAAATCATATCTCTGGAATCAGTCTCAAATTATGTCTGTCTACTTTGCTCTTATGAGATTTAATTATATCTGTGTTTTCTTAAACATGTCTCAATTCTTCTTTTGCAGGGTTCCAGTTGATTATGAATTACCTGAGGTACTAACCAAGGATATTCAACTCCCAGACTTTCCTGAGGAAGAACCAGTCAAAGTTAAATTCAAAGAGAAACGTGTGACCTGCCTGTCACATAGCAGTGATGTAACAGCAGTAGCATTCAAGAAGCGGAAAATCACTAAAGGAGCCCGGAATATGCGCAGTCGTGATGATCCTGATGACTGAAATGCAGAGTTATCTCTCATTAACAAACATAAAGACTTAGCAATACACAGTGGAATTATCTCTTTTGGAATTTCGACAATCTTATTAATCTTATTAACATTTTTGTTCATTATCTGAATTTCTTACTTTAATTTTTTATGAATAAAAGATAAGTTATAATAAAGATTGGCACATGCTTTATTTCATACATTAGTTAAATCTTAAATTAGAAAAAAAATTTAATAATGCCTTAGATAAAATCAATTTTAAAAAGGCATTTAATGTGAATATTAACCCAAAATTATTTATTGTATTAACACTGAGTAAAATTCTAAAGGAGATATTGATAAAAGAAAACATATTTTCAATGCAATATTGAATCCCTTTTTTTATATACAGGGCCAGATAGAATGATCTACTGGATATGAAATTGGTGATACACAGGCACTAGTAGTGATATGTCTTTGAGCAGCAGTCATGTCATTTTAGTTGCCATCATTGTATGGAATGGTGTACATCATGCATTTGTGATTGAAACTTATTTTTAAAAATCATTGCAAAGCAGCAGTTATTTTATAAGCATTTTAGTGGATGTTGACAATATTTCCTGACAAGAAAACCATATTGTTGTAGATTGAAAATTAGGAGAAACTGGTTCAGTTTTAAAAAGGAAATCACTTGGTAGCAAAATTTTGCATTACCCAATTGTGTAAGCCAACCCCACAAATGTTTAGATCACTAGCTAAAACAAAAATTACAGCTGAATATTATTTTAAAATTGAGAAGACTCGAAATTCGTATTTGGGGGAAAAATATAGAATTATTGACATTTCTCTATGTAGACAAACTGTTGAAGTCCAAAATGTAAACACAAGAACAAATAGCTTTTATGCAATCTACTCCTTAATTAACAAACATATCTTCAATTTATTTAAATACCTAATTTATAAATTCTGGTATGTGGTACAGAAGACTGCATCGTGTGAAAATCAGAAGTCATTACAGAAAAATGATATCATTCACCAATTCATGACTAGATGGCAACTGAAATGGCTGGTGCTGGTCAATGAAAGATCTCCACCCTACTCACTATTACTAGTGTATGCATGGTGGCAATTTTAAATCTGGGAGATCATTCGGCTGGACTCTGTATATATAATATATACACATGATATATATATATATATATATATATATGAGGTCAAATCAAAAAGTAAAAAGTGTATATATATATATATATATATATATATATATCTGTGTGTGTCCCAAACCAGACAGGATGTGACAAAATGTTAATTTGTAAGCTGAGTAACATTGGTTTGAATTTAGAATTTTCCTTCTCTTACATTGGTTGCCTAACCAAGGCTAAAAAGAAATCTGCCTGCTGTTTACCCTTAGTGGGGTTAGAACAGATAAATTTGTTTTTCGGATTTTAAAATTTAGATGAAGATGTGTGCCTGTTGGCTGAACTATTTATCTAATAAAATGATGTCTAGGCTGCTGTGTAAATGTTTAGATGGGTCAGTGCTGATTCTCAGTACTTTTTGATCAGCAGTTTTTGGTGAAACACAGGATTGTGCAAGTGCAGCCACACTCACCAGATCCAGGTTCATATTACTTGTTTCCTAAACTGAAAAATTATTTCTCCAGTAAGATTTGAGGATGTAGAGCAGATTAAAAGAAATAAAATAGCTCAGCTTCACACTCTATCAGAAGATAATGCTCCGACCATTGGAACACTCACTGGAATAAATGTTTTGAATATCAAGAGGACTATTTTTAAGAAAATTAATGTTACATTCATTATTCATTTCTGCCTTTGTAAAAACAGTTTCAGTTTTGATACTTTTTGAATATACCCCCTATATATATATATATATATTGAACATGTTGTCTGGAAAGCAAAGAATACTGCATACACTGACTAGAATTATAAACTTTAAATAGAAAAACTAAACGATTTCTGATTCCTTGTACTTTCGTAACTTAATCTATTATATTCAACATATAATTAGGTGAATGCATAATTCACTTGTGTCTTTCGACATAATTCTATGAGACAAGCCTTTCTACTTTATATTCAACTTGTAGACAACTTGTGAAGCATTGAACCACTGTCACACAAAATCAGCTGTGGTTTCAGCAGCAAACAGGTTTTTATGGGCTAAATTCAGTTTTTCCTTCTCTTAGGCTTGTTTGTCTACCTGAATGATTAGAAAACTCAAACTGCCCTACTAATTTACTCACGTTAGGAGAAAAGATGGATTCATACCTTTCCTAAGATAAAGTGAAAACCAAACAGTCTCATCTTGTATTTAAACTTGGCCCGCTGTGTCACTTTCCTTATGAGAACAACCATTATGCTTCATGTCCTCCCACCTTTCATCCTTAGTAGATGTACCATTATGTGTCTATTCCATATGTCATGGATGTTGCTAAAAGTTACATTTCATGACAGATGATAAAAAGAGAATAGAAATTCAGTGTTTACTTAATTTATCTGAGCAAACTATAGAATGAGCAAAATAGTTATAGTTTAGTCCCAAAGAATGAATTTAATTTTCTTTAGTCAAAAATTGCTGATAAACAGAAAATTTTAACATATTCTCATAAAGTTCCTTTGAGATACATATTCTCTGAAACATACTATTTCCGTTGTTTCATTAAGCATTCTTTGTTGAATTTTAAATATCCATCTGTTCATTTCTTTCTGCTTATTTCTTATTGATGAAAATGACTAACGCCGTGTATTTTTTAAAATTTACATTGAAGAATTTATACATATCTGCAGATTACTAGGATGCAATTCAGTGATTCAAGTGGTGGTAAAATAGCATCATCATCTATAAAAGGCTAAATTTTAACCTTTCAATCCTCCCTAAATAGAAGCATTCATATCATCATATGATTACTTGCAAATTATGAGTATTTGATAGGAATACATGGAACCATATAATTCTGTACAGTTAGCTGTATCAAATAAGAATAATTATTTAAAGACTTATTATTTTGTTGGTAGTTTTGAAAAATTATCAAAAAAGCTTGTTGGAATGAAGAGGTTATAGGATTTACCCTCCTATATTTTTTGAATGGCTGGTGAGAAGCACATGGAGCAGAAAATCCTAGAAAAATAGGATCCGAGACTCACTTGTTTTCAAAACAAAAACAGTAAGGCATCAATAAATTAAATAGTTTCGGAAACCTAATTGGTCAAAGTAGTCACATGCTTTCAACTATCTCCTCACATTTTGAATTTGTCCTACACAAAAATAAATCTCACGTTTGGAACTGGTCATGAGACATGGATACCTATATATGTACTATACCTTCAAAAGCTCTCTCTCTCAATCTCAGCTTGATAGCTTTTGCTCTCACACACAATTCTTCCCAGTGAGCAACCCCTAGCTCCAGACAACTAGACAGCTTCAGACACACAGCCGGAAAAATGGAGGAACATACAGCCAGCAAAACTATGTTCATTTTCATAATGAAATTAATATGTTTGCCACACTTTGATATTTTAAACTTTACATGGAGATCAAAATCACCTCACACATGCAGATACATGTTTGGCTAGCAAGCAGGGAAATATTTTGTTGCTATGTACTCTTTAGTTTCTTATGCACACATACATATATGTAAATAACAATCATTATCTTTTAACCCCTTGCGTTAACAATGACACATGTACACTCATAAGTTTGAACAATACACATTTACATTTGCATAATAGTTATATTCGGCACACCCATATACAAATACTTAACAAACAATATTCAAACATTTTGCTACTTTGTATTGTTTTTGCTTAGTTTGTTTAGTATATAAAATTATCTGTTTTATGTTATCATGTTGTGAACTTTCTTTTTGTCTGCATTGTTCATATTCTGTGTTGTAAATTGTGGAATGACACTCAATGTTTTGTTTCTAACAAAACCTCAAAAGAACTAAACAGCCAATTCATCCTCCACAAGCTGAAAGAGGTTGTCACTTGATCTCATTGATGAAAGATAAACAAAATACAGTTTGATTCCCACATGTGTTAACATGTTAATAATTCAGGATGGCTATTTCCCTGAGTTTCAAAACTGTCTTTTATTTGAAAGAGGAAACTCCCTGCACTTTGTAAAAAACATTGAGGCCCCTAATAAGAAGTTTCTAAAATATTAAATCCAAAAACACACATTTATAGAAATGTAACTCATAAAACTCAAAACACAAACTTCCTCATAACTAGATTCAATTAAAAATAAACTTTTAACTGCATGTCTGTTTAATCTCAACATCACTGAATGCATTATGTAAATTATTAGGTATAGTTAATTGAACAGTATAACTTTTAGCAAATTATTGCTATTAGGAAGTTATTAGAAAACATAACTATACAAATAAGTTACTTGAAGCTATAAATGTTTACAATTGATTATTATTATTATAAATTCTCACTGCAAGGATAACAATAACATTGCCATCAGCAAAATATTCACCAGATGACGACCTTAGGGTGTGTCATGGTTTTGGAATTGAAACATCATTACCACTAACCCAAGTCACCCCAGCAGTACCTTATGTTACCACCAGTTTTTGTTAATTTTATATCATAGTGCATGAGTAAAGAGATCTCTGTAGATGCAGCTTTTGCCGCCTGTTCTTGGAACTTCTTGATATTCTTCCATTTTTCTCCTGGTGAAAGCTGAGTTTAGAGGTCAAATTAGCAATAAAACCTTGGCATCCGACTTCTAAGGAAAATGTATTGGTAGTCCAACCTTTTTTACACATTGCTTTCACAGATCTTCATACTTAAAATTAAAATATGTATAGTTACTTGAAACTATATAGTTGCTTTACAAAAAAAGCCAAAAAAACTGACTTTGGCAATAAATATTGCAACTAGAATTGACATGCCATGAAACCAATGAATTAATTTTTACATGCTAATTTTTAGTTGGATTAATTCAACACTTTTGCCTTTGTAATTTGATGTTAATCTCAGTGTTTTGAAATATTAGCTAGTAAAATTGTGTTTTTTTTTTATCAATGCAATGATTTTTATATCCATTCTGAATATCTTATCTTTTCAAAATTGGTAGATTAGAGAATACCAGTCAGATTATCATTTTATTATTGAAGATATAAGGCAAGTGATCTGAGAAAGATCACAGAATGCATGTATATTGGATAATACAATGCACAATAATATAATATATAATATGATATAATATATAGTATAATATAATATAATTCACAATGATATGAAATACTAAAGTGGTCACAGTAAGTATTTTCCTTGCTTAGTATATTTGTAGGTTTTGTGAAAGTCCTTTTTTTTTAGCTGCATTCTTATTATGTCACCTTGAGTTGACTTGGTGAATAAAGAATGGTTAGCATTTAATACAAATGCGTAGAGAAAAATAATGTGAAACATAGTTGTTGGTATAAAGGAATTTGTTACTTTTATCTCTATTCAGCAAAATTTTTTTTACGGTAAATGCAATTTTTGAGTGTTGGTGTCATGGCCAAATGCAAATAATTAATACAAATGTATGTATGCATGAAGAAAAGCTGATAACAATTCATGGAAATCAATAAGGATAGCATGTAAATGTGCTACTCTTTGTCTATTTCTTTGATGTGTTGAGCTAGGAGTTGAGACGGAAGTATACAGCTTGTTAGCTCTTGGTGATTGACTCCTGGTAGGATTATGGTTATTGCTTAAATTGCAACATTCCCAACACAGTAATAAGCATAGAGAGCCATATTCCTAAGTTTTATTATTCCTAAACTTATTATTTAAGCTGGTTGTTCGATGAGGGTAGCTGGCGTAGGTCGAGCCGTGGAGATACTGCTAGATGTTTGATGCGGGTAGCTGTTGGTTGAGTCGTAAGATGCAGCTGGACGATCGTAGCGGGAAGCTGAGGTCGGTCGAGTCGTAGAATGCAGCAGGACGATCGTAGCGGGAAGCTGAGGTCGGTCGAGTCGTAGGATGCAGCTAGATGATCGTTGCGAGCAGCTGAGGTCGGTCAAGTCCTAGAATGTAGCTGGACGATCATTGCGGGAAGCTGGTGTCGGCCGTGGTTGGTAAATCGATATCCCGGTTTTGACAGTACGTTGGGTTAACCGGGGGGTGTCGATCTGTTTGCTTGCTCGTACAGCGAGTCGTACGTAGGCTAAATGTTGCAATGCTAGGGCAGTCCGTAACAGCGAGTCGTACGTGAACTGGATGCTGCATTGCTGGAGCGTCGTGGTCGAAGTCGGTGTTTGCAGCTTGGTCGCGTAGAGTCGGGCGAGCTGGTAACTAAGACTGAGCTGTGTCTTAGTACTACGGACCAAGGGAACGGACGGGGAAACCGTGGCTAAGGTTTGCCAGCGAATGAGTCGATGAGGCTAGGGCTTCGTCGTGCCCCTAGCTGTGCGGATGTATCTGGATGGTAGTTATGGCTTCGCCGCGCCAAAGCTGTGCGGACGTATCGGGACGATAGCTAAGGCTGTGCCGCACCAAAGCTGTACGGACATGTCGGACGGTAGCTATGTCTGTGTCGCGCCAAAGATGTGCGGACGTATTGGGACGATAGCTATGGCTTTGCCGTGTCAAAGCTGTGCTGCGCCGAGCTCTGCACAATCGAGCAGACAGGCCAGGAAGCTGTGGCTAAGATTGGCGTTATCTTAGCGCTGCGCAGATACTGAAGCGGTTGCTAAAGGCTAACCCATGCCTTTAGCGCTGCGCAGCCAAACGGACGAGCGGAACCGATCAAATAGTTAAGACCGGATGGTCTTAGAGTCCTCTTCGTGTTTTCCTCCGGACCGTTTACTTCGACGAGTCGTTAAGGACTGTCAGAGATTCTCCAACCCGCAGAAGCAGACCTCTTATGGTGCTTAAAAGGACCGTTTTTGCATAACTGAGAGCGTCGTGAGACCTCCGATTTTTTCCGCCGCAGAAGCTTTTTTTTATATAAAGGGGACGAAGCGCCACTGTGCCGAATTGTGTGAATAGAAAGTTCTTCAATAAAAATGGGCGTAAAGATAAATCACTTCTTTAGCCTGATATAGGCTAGCAAAGATAATTTATTTCATTTTTATAGCGTTGTTTCTGACAGAAGTGTTCTGTAATTATTGTTAATTTTAATTTATCCCCTTTTTTAGCTGTAACGGGAGGTCAAGGTCGTAAAAAGGGCTTCGTCATTTCCCATCGTAACCGGATGTTGTTTTTCTAGGGAGAGAGAGTAAACTGATGTGTTTACGTTAGTGAACAGGTCGCGACAATACCTCGGTAGTTTTTGGCTAATCCGAGGTCACCCTTTTTAGGGAAGGGGAGGATGCATCCCTTCATCCATCTGTCTATAGGATTTTGATAATAGACTGCGTTGCAGTGTCGGAGCAGTATGTCGTCTGGTCTTGTTGCCGAGCCGATAAGCGTGTCGACCCCGCAAATGATTTGACTTTAATACGTGCGAATAGTGACAACCAAAGACAATGAAGGGAACAAAGGCAAGTTAACAGATACAACAAAGGTGACGATTTATTGCCAGATTTACAAACGTGTATGTAAAGTCCGTAGCGGTTGTATTTGGTCTTCAGCTAGATGGGTGATGTCGATAGCTGGTATGTTCGAGTCATAGATGTACGCAGCTGGACGTTCGACGAGGGTAGCTGGCGTAGGTCGAGTCGTGGAGATACTGCTAGATGTTTGATGCGGGTAAGCTGAGATCGGTTGAGTCGTTAAATACAGCTGGACGATCGTAGCAGGAGCTGAGGTCGGTCGAGTCGTTGGTAAATCGATGTCCCAGTTTTGACACTTCGTTGGGTTAACCGGGGGCGTGTCGATTTGGTTGCTAGCCTGTACAGCGAGTCGTACGTAGGCTAGTTGTTGCCATGCTTGGGCAGTCCGTAACAGCGAGTCGTTACGTGGACTAGACGTTGCAACGCTTGGGCAGTCTGTAACAGCGAGTCGTTACGTGGACTAGACGTTGCAACGCTTGGGCAGTCCGTAACAGCGAGTCGTTACGTGGACTAGACGTTGCAACGCTTGGGCAGTCCGTAACAGCGAGTCGTTACGTGGACTGCATTGCAGGAGCGTCGATGTCGAAATCGGTGTTGGCAACTTGCTCGTGTAGAGTCGAGCGGGTTGGTACTAAGACTGAGTCGTGTCTTAGTACTACGGACCAAGTGAACGGACGGGGGAACCGTGGCTAGGATTTGCCAGACCTTAACACATACGAAGTCGAGCGAGCGGATCGGTGAAGCTAGGGCTTTGTCGTGCCCCTAGCCGTGCGGGCGTATCGTTTACGGTAGCTATTGCTTTGTCGTATCCCATAGCTGTGCGGGCGTATCGTTGACGGTAGCTATGACTTTGCCGTGCCAAATAGCTGTGCGGGCGTATTGTTGACGGTAGCTATGGCTTTGTCGTGCCAAATAGCTGTGCGGGCGTATCGCTGACGGTAGCTATGGCTTTGTCGCGCCAAAGCTGTGCGAACGAGTCGGGATGGTAGCTAAGGCTTGCGCGCCAAAGCTGTGCGAGCGTATCGGACGGTAGCCAAGGCTTTGGGCGCCAAAGCTCTGCACTATTGAGCGAGCAGGCCAGGAGGCCGCGGCTAAGATTGGCGTTATCTTAGCGCTGCGCAGGTAGCGAAGTGGTAGCTAAAGGCTAACCCGTGCCTTTAGCGCTGCGCGGCCGAACGGACGAGCGGAGCCTTTATCAATGCAAAAAAAAAGGAAAGTGAATCTACCACAAAAAATGGGATTCAGCCTTGTTGCAAGGCGTTTTGTAGAAAAAAAAGGTGTTGAATCTGCCACTAGAAGTGGCGGTGAGGTGAATGCAACCACAATAACGTAGGATCCAACTTCGTGGAGCCGAGTGGCCCCTGAGAGCGTCCGCTAGACCTCTGTTATTTATCGTTGCGTCCCACCAACGCACGAATATGGCACAAGGCCGTTTTTAAGGTGGGTCCGGTCGCAGAGCCGAAGCCCACACGCGTCCGGCAAGGCCAAAAATACCTTCGGCCCCGTCGGCATCCCCCTTTTTGGGGCGCCTCAGGCGTCAGGCAATACCTCCCCGAAGGGGGTAAAAGCCTGGGGGGATGGCCGCATGAGGCCGGAGGAAATCTCCAGTGCCGAGGCACACCTGGCAGAACCGCCCAGAGGTAAGACGGCCTACCGAATGCAACCCAACAACTGGAGAGGGAAAGGTCACAAACACAGTAAAAAATTTTTTCGCCGCCGAAGCCTTTTTCATATGAACACCTCTTCTACCGCGCCACGGGAATAGAAAGTTCTTCAATAAAAAATGGACGTAGAAAATAAGTACTTTTTTAGCCTGGTATAGGCTAGCGAAGAGTATTACTTCCATTTTTATAGAATTAGTTTTGCAAATGTTGATAAATGTTAATTTATCCCTTTCTTAGCTGTAACGGCTGGTTAGAGTTGAAAAAAGGCTTCATCTTTTCCGGCCGTACCCGGAGGTAATTTTTCTTGGGCGAACAAGTAATCCGATCTATTTACGTTTGTAGGCCGGTCGCGGCAGTCTTCGATACTTCTGGGGGAATCTCGTCAAGCTCTGCGGTTTTCCTATTTTTAATTTTTCTAAGAACCGAGTCGAGTTCTTGAGTGAATGGTTCTAGTTTAATGTCCAATTGCTTATTAATAATTCTGGTGATTCGTTCATGTATAACTTTCGGTAGGTTTCCTAGTAGATTTTCGAAATGCTGTTTCTACAGTTTTATTCTTTCTTGTTGGTTTGTAGCTTTCAATTTAGCTTTGGCTGTGCTCTTCCTTCTACTCACTTCGTTTATTGTTTGCCAGGCTATCCTAGATTGCCTATCTTCCACTGAGTCTGTAATCTTATCTATCTGATTTTGTGCGTATTCTGTCTGTTCTTTTAGGTATATGCTTGCTAATTCATTTTGTGCCTTTTTTAGTTTTAGGGCATTTGTGTTTGTTGGGTTCTTCCTATAGCTTTTGGCAGCAGTTTTCACGTCTGCACGTTTTCTTGAACTGCTAACGTTTTCCATGGGACTCTATATTTAGTTCTAAGTTTTGTTGGAATACAATTTGCTGCTGCCTCGAGGTGCGCGTTGACGAAATTCTCATATTCGTCATTTGGGGTACCTTTGTTGCGGAGCCGATAAGCGAGTCGACCCCGCAAATGAATTTTAGTTTCATGCGTGACAACCAAAGACAATGAAGATGACAAAGAGGCAAGGTAACAAATACAACAAGGATGGCAATTTATTGTCAGAAATTACAGACAGGGTCGTAGTGTTCGGTCTCCAGCTAGATGGGCGATGTTAGTAGCTGGTATGTTCGAATCGTAGGTGCGGTTGGATGATCGTTGCTGGAAGCTGAGATCAGTCGAGTCGTAGAATGCAGGAGCGTCTGTAACAGCGTCGTGGTCGAAGTCGGTGCTGGCAGCTTGGTAGCGTACAGATCGAGCGAGCGTGGTTTGCTAAGACTTAATCGCGTCTTAGTACTGCGGACCGAGTGAACGAACGACGAGATGGTGGCTAAGGTTTGCCAGGCCTTAGCATATACGCAGTCGAGCGAGCGTATCGATGAAGCTAGGGCTTTGTCGTGCCTCTAGCTGTGTGAGCGTATCGTTTACGGTGGCTATGGCTTTGTCGTGCCATATAGCTGTACGGGTGTATCGTTTACGGTAGCTATGGCTTTGTCGTGCCATATAGCTGTACGGGCGTATCGTTTACGGTAGCTATGGCTTTGTCGTGCCAGATAGCTGTGCGGGCGTATCGTTGAAGGTAGTTATGGCTTTGTCGCGCTACATAGCTGTGCGGGTGTATCGTTTACGGTAGCTATGGCTTTGACATGCCAGATAGCTGTGCGGGCGTATCGTTGACGGTAGCTATGGCTGTTCGCGCCAAAGTTGTGAAGGCTGATCGAGACGATAGCTAAGGCTTTTCACGCCAAAGCTGTGCAGTAGCGAAGGCTTTTCGCGCCAAAGTTGTGAAGGCTGATCGAGACAATAGCTAAGGCTTTTCACGCCAAAGCTATGCGGTAGCTAAGGCTTTTCGCGCCAAAGCTGTGCGGTAGCTAAGGCTTTTCGCGCCAAAGCTGTGCGGTAGCTAAGGCTTTTCGGCGCCAAAGCTCTGCACTATCGAGCTAGCAGGCCAGGGGGCCGCGGCTAAGATTGGCGTTATCTTAGCGCTGCGCAGGTATCGAAGTGGGGGCTAAAGGCTAACCCGTGCCTTTAGCGCTGCGCGGCCGAACGGACGAGCGGAACCGAGCGATGGTTAAGACCGGCTGATCTTAGTGAGTCCCCTTCGTGTTTGACTCCTGCCCGTCTATTTCGACTGGTCGTTAATGACCGCCAGAGATGCTCCGACCCGCAGAAGGTGACCTCTCATAGCCCTTAAAAAGGACCGTAAAAAAAAGGTTGTTGAATCTACCACCAGAAGTGGCGGTGAGGCGAATCCAACCACGAATAACATAGGATTCTTTTCCTCATATGAGCTCCGCAAAGAACGTGCCGATATTTATCCTACGCCCCACCAGCGTACGAATGTGGCACAAGGCCGTTTTTACGGTGGGTCCTATCACAGGGCCGAAGCCCAACGTGACAGGCAGTTCCAAAAATGCCTCGGACTCCGTCGGCATTCCCCTTTTCGGGGCGCCTCAGGCGTCGGGCGATAAACCCAACCCCTCCGAAGATGGTTAAAGCCTGGGGGGACGGCCCCCTGAGGCCAGAGGTGATGTATCCAGTGGTGGAACACACCCGAACGAACTGTGCGGCATGCAACCACAGCCGGTCGAGAGCGCCCCACCACAGGACTCAAAGCAACGCAGCAAAGGACGAGCCAACGAGCGTTGAAAAAGGGCTTGTTGAAGGTGCTATGACACACAGCCCCGGCCGCGTGAATAGGAAATTCTTTTATAAAAAATGGGTGTAGCAATTAAGTACTTTTAAACCTGCTATAAGCTGGCGACGACTATTAATTCCATTTTTATCAAGTTACTTTTGGCCGAAGTGTTTTGTAAATATTGTTAATTTTAATTTATCCCCCCCTTTTTTTTTTAGTTGTAACGGGATGTCAAGGTCGTAAAAAAGGGCTTAGTCATTTCCGGCCGTACCCGGATATAATTGTCCTAAGGCGATCGAGTAATCCGATCTGTTTACGTCTATCGGCAGGTCGCGGCACCTTTTTCTGTCTTCTCCTGTAGTGTCTCGAATCTGTTTTTCAATTCTAATACATATTTATATCTAATATCTCTGTTGTTAAGAAGGGCCCAGTCATAGTGTTTGGTGGTCGCTGTTCGTGTGGCGTTTTTTCGTTGGCTTAGTCGTATTTTTGCTGTGACTATTCGGTGATCAGAGGACACACCCTCGAAAGAGGAGTATGCCTCGCAATTCATTGCGCTATTTTTCCATTTCTTGTTTATAAAGACGTAGTCTATCTGTGCTTTATTATTGTTCGCGTATGTGTTGGTCCATAATTTTCCCTCCCTCTTTTGATAGTTTGTATTGAGGCCTGTTAATGTATTTTCTATCATGAAATATGTTAGATGTTGTCCATTCCTATTTGACGTGTTGTGTAGGCTGTATTTGTTGCTTCCGTTTTTCCTGATTTGGGCATTCATGTCTCCGCCAATGACTAGCACGTTGTGTTTCGGAATGCTACTAGAGATGATAGCTCATTGTAGAAGGCGACTAGTTCAGTTTCTTCACTAACATTGGTAGGGCTGTAGCAGGAGATGGTTGTTGCTCTGGGATTGCCATTAAAAGTAGCTACCATCATCCTAGATTGTATTCTCTCAATGCTATTAAGTGACTTTAACGCTCTTGGTCCTATAAGTATGCCTACACCTCCCACCGTGGCATTGACAGAGTTTTCCCATGCTGATACAGTGGCTAGCGTCCATCCATTGCTAGTATCATGATATTTGATATCCTCGTTGTGCGTGTATCTGTGTTCTTGTATGCATATTATGTCTATCTTATGTTCTACGACCGATGCAGTCAGCTCCAGTAGTTGACCTATTCTATCTAAGGTTCTAACGTTAAATGTCGCTATTTGTATTGTTTGTTTGCATTTTAGTAGTTTTTGTTGTTTGAGCTCTGTAGCTGGTTTTTCGAACACTGAGGCCAGGGCTCCAACCTCAGTAGGACGCGCCCCTTTTTTACCCGCACGAAGAGCGATGCGGTTTATGTATGTGGTTTGAGTGTGGGTCATGGTTATCTTTCGATGGCTGTTTTTATTCTCATCTATAGAAACCACTCTTATAGATGAGCAGTAGTAGTTCCCCGATTGAACTGACGATCCTGAGCGTTGAGCCGCGCCCCATACATCTTTATCATCTGTCTAGACTACGTGCTTAGAACATCGATTGATAAAATCAAAGAAAACGGCTTCGAGCTGACAAAGAAAAGAAGCAGAAGGTACCCTGCAAAAACAATTACCGACACCGACTACGCCGATGACATAGCGATTCTGGCAAATGCACCCAACTAAGCCGAAACACTACTGCATAGTTTGGAAGAAGCCGCTGCAGGCATTGGCCTCCATGTAAAGGTACACAAAACTAAATACATGTGCTTTAATCAAACAGGTGACATTTCCACACAAGACGGGACCTCTCTGAAACTGGTAGACAAGTTCACCTACCTAGGAAGCAGTGTCTCACCAACCGAAAAAGACTTGACACGCGGCTAACGAAGGCATGGACAGCTATCGATAAGTTATCGATCTTATGGAAGTCAGACATGACCGATAAAATGAAACGCAGTTTCTTTCAAGCAGCGGTCGTCTCGATACTGCTATATGGATGCTCTACTTGGAGGCTAACGAAACGGCTGGAGAAAAAGCTAGACAACAATTACACAAGAATGCTGCGAACAATATTGAACAAGTTTTGGAGGCAACACCCCTCAAAGCACCAACTATATGGCCACTTACCTCCCATCACGAAAACTATCCAAGTTGGACGAACCAGACATGCAGGACAATGCTGGAGAAGCAGGGACGAGCTCATAAGTGATGTACTCCTATGGAACCCCGCATATGGCCGAACAAAAACAGGACGACCAACTCGAACATACATACAGCAGCTCTGCAAGGATACGGGATGTAGCCCTGAAGATTTGCCAGAGGCGATCAACGATTGGGAGAAGTAGCGAGAGAGGGTCAGGGATATCCGTGCTATCGGCACGACATGATGATGATGATTTAGATGATTACATTTGGCCATTATAAGAGTGTGTGTCAAGTGATGTGATAAGGTCGCTAAACATGTCTTAATACTACTAAGCTTTGTTCACAGGTCTCAGGTTACTTACATTATCTGTTTCTAAATAGCCACACATCAAAGTACTGAGCAAACTGCTTAGCTTCAGTCAGAACCAATACTTTAAGCTTGACTTGACCATAAATCATATCTTAAAATTAGCTTTAATGCTGTTCCTAATGTAGCAAAATCATGCTATCTGCATTAATAATTAAGTATTTGTCTATTTTCTCCAGATGGTCAAATATTGTTTGAAATAGAGCTACCAAATTTGGTGTGCATAGTTATTGAACTCAACAGAAGATTTTAATGTAAAAAAATTTACTGTTCATGCTGTAATGGTGGTGCTCCTCAAGAAAGGTTTTCTAACAATAATCAGCAAGAAGTTGGATTGTTGTGTGAGTTAAATAATTATACAAACCAACAAATTAATCAATTATCCAATTGAAATAATGATTACTACTTATTTAAATATTACTAATTGGTTTAAAAGCAGGTTTATATTATTATTATTATTAGTGTTTATCAAAAGAATTTTAGTTTTTATTGGTCCTATACTACAAAATATTGCATGTAAACACCTAAACACTATGGCTTAAACCATGAAGATATGAATTTCAACTCTATTTGTATAATAGGAATTCAACTATAGATGGTGTCCTAGGCATGAGAGTAAACAGCATCTGATGGTGAGACACTAGTTCTGGAGCTTTGAGATGGTGTCCTCGGAATGAAACTAAACTGCATCTGATGGTGAGACACGAGTTATGAAGCTTTGAGATAGTGTCCTAGGCATGGAACTAAACTGCATCTGATAGGGAGACACTAGTTCTGAAGCTTTGAGATGGTGTCCGAGGCATGGTACTAAACTTTATCTGATGGTGAGACACTAGTTCTGGAGCTTTGAGATGGTGTCCTAGGCACGAAACTAAACTGCATCTGATTTCTAGACACTATTTCTGGAGCTTTGAGATGGGTCCTAGGCATGGTACTAAACTGCATCTGATGGTGAGACACTAGTTCTGGAGCTTTGAAATAGTGTCCTAAAAATGGAACTAAACTGCATCTGATAGCGAAACAATAGTTCTGAAGCTTTGAGATGGTATCCTAGACATGGAACTAAACTGCATCTGATGGCGAGACAATAGTTCTGAAGCTTTGAGACGGTGGACTAGGCATGATACTAAACTGCATCCGATGGTGAGACAATAGTTCTGGGGTTTTGATACTGTGTCCTAGGCATGGTACTAAACTGCATTTGATGGTTAGACAATAATTCTAGAGCTTTAAGATGGTGTCCTAGGCATGCAACTAAACAGCATCTAATCATATTTACCCAACCCCTCCGCTCGGGCAGGATATGACACAAGGTCAATTTTTAAGCGAAGTTTAACAGGTTTGAATTCAGAGTTTTCCTTCTCCTAGACTAGTTGCCTCACCAAGGCTGAAGAACCTAGTCTGCCCTGCTATTTACCCATAGCTGGAGGGAGAATAATTGGATTCATACCTTTCCCAAGGGTATTAGTGCTATGTGAAATGCAATCAGTTTCGTCCAGGATTTGAACTCGTGTCGTCGTGTCCATTAGTAGCATTTCAAGGTCACCATCTCACTAAACAGCATCTAATGCCAAGACACTCATACCGGAGCTTTGTGACGGTGTCCTAGGCATGGAACTAAACTGCATCTGATAGGGAGACACTAGTTTTGAAGCTTTGAGATGGTGTCCTAGGCATGGAACTAAACTGTATCTGATGGTGAGACTCTAGTAATTGAGCTTTGAGATGGTATCCTAGAAATGGTACGAAACTGAATCTGATGATGAGAAACTAGTTCTGAAGCTTTGAGACGGTTGACTAGGCATGGTATTAAACTGTATCTGATGGTAAGACACTAATACTGGATCTTTGAGATGGTGACATTGAAATGCTACTAAACTGCATCTGATAGGGAGACACAAGTTCTGAAGCTTTAAGATGGTGTCCTAGTCATGGTACTAAACTGCATCTGATGGTGAGACACTAGTTCAGGAGATTTGAGATGGTGTCCTACGCATGGAACTTAACTGCATCTGATTGGGAGACAGTAGTTCTAGATCTTTGAGATGGTGTCCTAGAAATGGTAGTAAGCTGTATTTGATGGTGAGACACTTGTTCTGAAGCTTTGAGACGGTGGACTAGGCATGGAACTAAACTGCATCGGATAGGGAGACACTAATTCTGAAGCTTTGAGATGGTGTCCTAGGCATGGTACTAAACTGCATCTGATAGGGAGAAATTTATACTGGAGCTTTGAGATGGTGTCCTAGGCATGGAACTAAACTGTATCTGATGGTGAGACTCTAGTAATTGAGCTTTGAGATGGTATCCTAGAAATTGTACGAAACTAAATCTGATTTCTAGACACTATTTCTGGAGCTTTTAGATGGATCCTAGGCATGGTACTAAACTGCATCTGATGGTAAGACACTAATACTAGAGCTTTGAGATGGTAACCTTGAAATGCTACTAAACTGCATCTGATAGGGAGACACTAGTTCTGGAGCTTTGAGATGGTGTCGTAGGCATGAAACTAAACTGCATCTGATGGTGAGGCAGTAGTTCTGGAGCTTTGAGATGGTGTCGTATGCATGGTACTAAACTGTATCTGATAAGAAGGCACTTATACTAGAACTTTGAGATGGTGTCCTAGGCATGGAACTAAACTCCCTCTGATGGTGAGACACTAGTTTTGACCCATACTAACATACGAGGATCATTGAATAAGTTTATACACTTTTTTTGCACTTTTATTGATAGTACACACATGAAACTCTAGTCCCCTTCGAAGAATTCCCCTCCGGCTACAATGCACTTGTTGTACCGTACTAACAACTTCTGGAAGGCCCCATGGAAGTCCTCTTATGTGAGCGTGTCAATGACCTCCGTCACAGCCTCTTTCATCTCCTCAATTGTCTCATAACGACAGCCACTGAGCTTAGGGAATAAGCAAAAGTCACAGGGAGCAAGGTCTGGACTATAGGGTGGGTGAGGAACTGTCTTGATGCCCATCTTGGTCAAATAGTCTGTGACAAGGAAGAAGTTGTCGACTGGTGCATTATCTTGGTGCTGGTCTCTTCAGACGGAATCTCTACCTGAAATCTCTTAAAACCTCAACATAGTAACCCTCACCCTTTGGCCAATAAACTCTGGTGTATTTGACTTCCTTACTCCTCCCACACCTCTCATCATCCCTCACATACTCCCTGCCTACCTTGAATCTCTTATGCCACTCAAAAACTGATGCTCGATTCATGCAAGATGGTCGAAAAGCAGTCTGAAGCATTCCGTACGTTTCTGTGGCATTTTTTCCAAGTTTATAACAGAATTTTATTGCATATCGTTCTTCTAAAGGGTCCTCACGTGCAGATTGCATTTTTGAAATTCACCAACTGTGACAATCAGGCTTTTGTAGGGTATATTCCAATTGCTGCTGTAGCTGTTCATTTGAACCTGAAATCATAAAAATTGGTCTGTCATCTCATAAGATATATAGCAATAACATAGTGAATTTTCAAGAGTCTACGACAATTTTAGATACCTGTAAAAAAAAGTCAGGAAACTTATTGAAGACAAAAACCTATATATATATATATATATATATATATATATATATATATGTGTGTGTGTGTGTGTGTGTGGGTATTGTTCAATTCAGTAAATCCGGAGTAGGGAACAATTTCCTCATGACAAATAAATTATTCAAATTTCGAATATTTAAATATTTCTAGTTGAGAGTTCTATGTGAACAGATTCACAGGGCAAAAATAAATTTATTTCCATCCTGTTAAGAGCATTGATATGAATCAAAGACTCTAAATTGATTTTTAACAGGACTTCATCAGATCCCATAGGAAAATAAAATATACTAAAACCAGATAAGAGGGACAGTCAAAGGAAGGAAAGAGGGGAGGGAGAGTAAAAGGAAGGATAGTGAGGGAGAAACGAAATCCATTTCAGCTATGTATAGCCTTTACCCATGTAACGCTTGTTCCGGTCCCTTACAACTACAAAACCAATAAAATTTACACTTTAGCAATTACAGTGATACATACCCACATTTCAACCATTTCTAACAAAAATTATCAATTTTAATTCTAGTATGTCATCATTTTTCTTTGAAATGTACCAAAACCCCTGCCGATAATGGTAAGGCTTCTCTAACCATGTTAAAATATTTATACCAATTTAATAGATTATAGTTAAATATTCAAATTTTCTATCATAGCTTAAATTCATTTCTATGCCTACATCTAGCTATTAAATCACGTCTCTGGTTACCGGGATCAGGTTACAACATAATTTGTATCTTTTCATCTAGACACAAATTACATCTACCATCAAAGCAGCTCATAGTATTACATTTTTTTAATATACTCCATTGAATTTCTGGAGCTAAGCCCTTATTTTTTAATTTCCAAAAAAGTTTGGATAAGGCTGCTTAATTTTTTAAGCGTTCATGAGAAAACGAATGAATATGGTTATTAAACCTTAATTTCCATCTCGTCGATAAAATTCCGATATACTTTTTTATTTTTATTTTTAATGTCTTCTTTTGGAAAATAATCCCTTGGTATACTACATTTTTTGAATTACATAAACCTTTCATAAGACAACTAATTTTACAATTGAAATCGTTTTCTTTACTTGTATTATTATTATTATCATTATTTATTCACTAGAGTTTTCCACATCAGCGTTAGCTGATGGCTTTTCACTGGAGTCTGAGTGACAGCAAATCTCCTCAAGTCTCCAAGACTCGTCTCAGGATTTTGGCTGTTCTCAGCAATGCTGTCGTTTGGATAGTCTCTACCCGTCCGCCAACTTCCAAGTCCTTCAGGCCTTTTAATAATATTTTAGTTATTGTGCCTAAAACACCTATCACAATTGGCACATATTATTATTATTATTATTATTATTATTATTCATTTGGTCATAATATTTACAAATTATTTCATTATGAGTGTGTAGCAGGCACAGATCTATTTCCTTTCGCGAATCAATGTCCCCGCTAAGAGAGTCGGTCACTCACTGACCAATCAACTGGCAGAGCGCATTAATTCCTTCTTCCTCTCAAGAACTATTTTTCTAGTCCCTTTTGGTAGAACGGACCAAGTCAGAGAGCCATGAACCAACATCAGAAACAGATCTTTCTCTCACATGACTGCCACTGATTCCACTTGGAACCCTTCACTGAAGAAAACGCTGCTGCTAGCTTCGCACACGCTTCCTACAAACCAAGGACCAACATTCTGACCAGCGACACCAAAGGGACACTTTCTCACTCTCCCTCCTTTACGCCTGCTACTATAATAAACCTTTCTTTGTTGTGTTGTTAAAAAGAAGTTATTCATTTGTGTTGCCTTATAATTTATGGTGTTAGAGAAATTAACCAATTTCCCGAAACATAAAAAGTGTTAATTATTTCGAAGAAATTTCTCGTGCAAGTGTAACTACTTTAAAAAGTTTTCCTATTAAATATTTTATGTAATATATTATATTGGTTAAAAATTAAATATATTATATTGGTTATCAATTTTAAAAAAATTCCTATATTTATATTCACAAATTTACAAAAAGTGGGGTTGAACCATATAATTTCCGTTTTTCTATTTTTACGACAATTTATCTTTTTATTACAATTCACATTTTCTTTATTCATATCCAATTTATTATTATCATTAATATTATTTGGCATTTTCGGCGCTAGGTAAGTAAAATCTTCTTTGAACGCGCTCTTCTTGAGGGCTTCATTATACAGTTTAATACTTTCATGGAAAATGTTCTTATTTGATGATAATTACCTAGGAAGCAGTGTCTAATCAACCGAAAAAGACATTGACACGCGGCTAACGAAGGCATGGACAGCTATCGATAAGCTATCGGTTATATGGAAGTCAGACCTGACCGATAAAATGAAACGCAGTTTCTTCCAGGCAGCGGTCGTCTCGATACTGCTATATGGATGCACTACATGGATGTTAACTAAACGGCTGGAGAAAAGGCTAGACAGCAACTACACAAGAATGCTGCGAGCAATATTGAACAAGTCTTGGAGGCAACACCCCACAAAGCACCAACTGTACGACCACCCATTTCTTATCACGAAAACTATCTAAGTTAGACGAACCAGTCATGCAGGACACTGTTGAAGAAGCAGGGACGAGCTCATAAGGGATGTACTCCTATGGACCCCTCATATGGCCAAACAAAAGCAGGACGACCAGCTCGAACCTACATACAACAGCTCTGTTAGGATACGGGATGTAGCCCTGAGTACCTGCCAGAAGCGATGAACAATAGGGAGGAGTGGCGAGAGAGGGTCAGGGATATCTGTGCTGGCGGCACGACATGAGGATGATGATGATGATGACTTATTCTCGTATTAACAGCTTTAGGAACTTATTTAATTACAAAATTAGGGTGATTAGAATTTACATTAATATAGGAAGGATATTGGTCTGTTTTAAGGAATGGTCTATAAGAGTTGTCAGAGAAGTTCAGTTGTTGTGGAGCGGATAAGCACGTCGACCCCGCGAATCTTTTTTTAGTTAAGCGTGTGAATAATTGACAACTAAAGAACAATGAAGGAACCAAAGGCGAGATAACAGTATAACAAATGATAATTTATTTGTCGTAGGTTACAGAACCGATAAAGTTCAATTGGTGTAGGTCGATGTTGTTGGTGTTGTCAGCTGGATGATCGATGTCGTTAGCTGGTATGGTTGTAGTTGGTAGAGAGACAGCTAGATGATCGATGTGGGTAGCTGGTATGGTCGTCGTCGTAATTGGTGTGTCGTCGTTGTTGGTGTGCTAAGACTATCGTGCCTTAGCTCTGTAAGTCAATAGAATGGACAGGGAACCGATAGCTAAGGTTGCCGTACCTTAGCGCTGCGAAGCCGAGCAAACAGACAGGGAAGCCGTGGCTAAGATTTACCGTATCTTAGCGATGCACAGTCGAGGGAACAGATAGGGAACCGAGAGCTAAGGTTGCCGTACCTTAGTTCTGTGCAGCCGAGCAAACGAACGGACAGGGAAACCGAGCGAAATGGTTAAGACTGGGTGGTCTTAAAGTCCTCTTCGTGTTTGCCTCCAGGCCGTCTGCTTCGACGAGTTCGTAAGAACTGTCAGAGATACTCCAACCCGATGATGAAGACCTCTAGTGGTCCTTAAAAGGACCTTTTTGTATGTCTATGTTGAAGTTAGACGAATGCGACCACGAGATGAAAGATTACGCCTTTAAGAGCTTCGCTACGAATGAACGCGCTAGCCGAATAATTGTCACTGCCTCCAATCAGATAGGACTAGACACAAGGTCAATGACCCGAAGGTCGATTATAATGGGGATTTAGTGGAGGGTCAGGTCGAGCACGAACCGAGATTCGAACCCTGCTGAACTATGCTGGTCATCGACCCACTGAGTGCAATGCGGGCCTAATGAGCATAGCTGGATTTGGACCTAAATCTGGGTCCAGGCACGTATACCTGATTATAGCTTAAACTGGACAGCAAGATCCAGTGCTATACAAGGGGGACATAGGTGCAAATGATGCAGCTCAACCACCTGAAGGTGGCTCAGACAAACCCGGGAGCTTTACAGCCTCAAGTCTGCTTTTGTTGGACTGTGCCCGAACCAGCGAGCGTACGAATAAACACGCAAGCCAATATTTGTCACTGCCTCCCACTAGACAGGACTCGATTCAAGGTCAATGACCCGAAGGTCGATTATATTGGGGTGTAGAATAAAAGCGTAAGCGGTATTTGTTCTCCGTTCCACCAACAAGAGGAGTATGGTACAATGCTTTTTAAGGTGGATCCGGGTGCAGGGCCGGAACCCACATGCGCCTGGCATTTCAAAAAATGCCTCGGGTTCGGTCGGCATTCCCCTAGAAGGGGCGTTTTCGGCGCCAGGCAATTAACCTAACCCCTCCGGGGAGGGTTAAAGCTTGGGAGGACGGCTTCCAGAAGCCAGACGTATGTCCAAGGGAGGGGATGGTCGGGCATGAGCCGAGGCTCGAGCCCGACTGAACTATGATGCAGCTCGCCCTTCCTCGAAGATGGTCCAGCCGAAGCCGGGGCCTTACGGCCTCAAGTCTGCCTTTGTTTGACTGTGCCCGAACCAGCGGGCACGCGAACGCACTAGCCTTTATTTCCAAAAAAAAATGAAAAATAATACCAACAGGAAAATTTAACAAATTTATGGTGAGCACACGGTCCATAAAGGTTTTGAGGGAAGGGGAAGGGAATCTAAACTATAGTGTTCTAGGGAGTCCTAGCTAGCCACTTTCATCGTTCAATTACTCTATACAATAAATTCACCCATACATTACCCGACGCACAACAATCACCAAAATACATCATTCGCTCTATGAAGAGCCTGATGACAGGAAATGATATATATACAATTTGGAGAGCATGATGAGGAAAGAGAGAAATAAGTCCTGAGAATATTTTTTGTAGGAAACAAAAAATAAACCCCGTTTGGTTTCCCTCCCACTCCCCCGTCTATGATGTGAAGAGTCGACTATTCTCCGGTACCAAATGGGACCGAAAACAAGCCGAACTATCCCTATAGTTCACGATCACGATCAGATTGCAGTCATACAATCCCTTGTTTCGCGTCGGCCAAATCACCATTCTAGCCACAGCTAGGATCGCGAGAAACACCACACGCTTCTCACCCTGAAACGGAGGGTCAACATTGTCCATGACGTAACCAACGTCGAGCAGTACGAGCTGCTTGGGGCTGATGCGAGCCGTCCACTCCTCGACGTGACTCCAGAACGAACGAACCCGCTCGCAGTAGTAGAAGGCATGGAAAGCCGTTTCTACTAAACCCCTGCTGCAGCAAGGACAATCAGGCATGTCTATCATGCACGCTCTGTAAGCCCTGTTGTTGAGGGCCAATGCATTTCAAACAAGCCGCCAGGTGAGCGAGAACTCGGAGTTGTTCAAGAAGCTCGAGCCTGGCGCCCAATTCCACTGAGAGTGAATATCCTCCAGAGACCAGTCGAACCGCTTTACCAGAGGATCCGAAACGGAACCCACCACTAAACCTCGATACAGCTCCTTTCGAGATCGAGAAAGGTCACTGGACTGGGGTAGGTTGTTTGGCCTTGCGGCATTCACGGGTAAACGGTGTTTCATCCCTCGGCCTACGACGGCCTTCAGCCTCGGGATTCGAACTCAGGCGAGGGAAGGCATCTCTTAACTTAAGGCCCCACACCGTGTCCTTCGTTAACGATCGGCCTAGGTAAGCCAGTTTCTCGGTGAGATCAGGCATCCCCAGACCCCCATCTCGAGGACGTTGGCAACAGACCTGTCTACGGACCAACGGGCTTCGACCTCTCCAAACTCCCCTGGAGAGTAATTGTTCCATCGCCACCCGATGATCTTTAGGCAGAGGGAGTACGGACAAATGGTAAATGATCAACGGGGAAGATGTACACGGTGCACACCTCCATCCTGCCCTTTAAGGACAACTGCCATCGAAGCCAAGTACTCACCTACATATGCTTCTACCTTAGCCCGTACTTCCTACTAATTTCGCTCCAGCTGAGGGTCGGGCCCAAACCACGCCCTGAGTCAGAGTTGACCTTGGTACCTGCCACCTTCTCGCACCGCTCTCTTCACTGCCACCTTCTCGCACCGCTCTCTTCACTGCTAGTATGTCCAGTGACACAAAGTTAGTGATATCATCTGCGTACGCGGAAACCTTCGCTCGGACACGGCCGGTTAAGGAGACTCCACGTAGGGCCGGACAAGCCCTCTCATCCTTAAGCCTACGGAGCAGGAGCCTCAAAGCGAGGGCATAGAGAAGAGAGGACAGGGGGCAACCCTGCCGGACCGATCGCTCGACCGTGAAAGCCTTTCGTTCACCTGCACCACTGCCTGAGTTTTGTGTTACATCATGCTGATCCATTTGTGAACCAAATGCAAGTTCTCTTGGATCGATCTTCTCTTCACAGCAGAGTTCTGCTCAGGTCCAATCAGATCACTAAAGACAAGGTGCAAAAAATTCGCTAAGACCCGGGCCAAAATCCTTAACTCTGTGTTTAGCAGAGTTATGGGCCTGTAATCGTCTAGCTCCTCCAAACATGCCCGCCATCTTTCTTCAGCAATTTTATCACACCCTTAGTAATGCTACCAGGAATGGCTCCCTGGGTAAACCAATGGTTGAACATATCCGTCAGAATAGGGACAAACATGTGCGACATCATCAAGTACACTTCATAGGGTAAACCATTCCAGTCCTGAAGACTTGTTAAGGCCGACCTGCTTCAACGCATTACGGACTTCGCATTCAGTAACAACACCCTCGCAACTAGCCGCTTCTGCCTCCCCAAGGAAGGGGTAGTCGGCAAAATAGTTACGAAACTCCTGAACCGGGTGGTCAAGACAGCGGGCAAAGCGATCACGAAAGTGCGCACGAAAAGCCTAATGCATCTCGCGGTTCGATCGCTGCACACGCTCGTCCGGGGAGTATAGAATTCGATGTACCGACAAGGGAACCTCCGCAACTCTTCCTCGCGCATTACATCTCACAGCTTCAGTGGAAACTCTTTTTAGCCTTCTTCTAACTACGAAACCCTTGTAACGCTCGCTAGCCTCGCGCTCAAGGTCCCACCAAGCTAGATCAACAACTACGGAGTCCTCTCTTCCACCGCCCGGAAGAGTCTATCGTCTAAAGACTTCGCCTTCTTTGCCCTATCTAATTGGATCCGTTGACCGTTTTTGATAACGAAATCCCTAATCCTATACTTAAGAGATCCCCATCACTTATTCCCGGTAACCGCCCCCAATAGTACCCGCTTAATTAAGTTTTCCAGCCGCTCCCGGAAGTCCCTTATCTCCAGAAGGTATTGAACTTCCAGTAGCAAGCCAAACTAGGCCTATTAGTAAACCGCAGACTGACCCTAACGAGTTTATGGTCAGTCAGCTCTAATCAGTGGAACGTGGGACAAGTAACAAGGTCACTGTTAGCTCTTCTAACACTGTCCAGATAAGACCGAATCTGGCCAGAGGGCGAATTTCCAAGCCATGTCCACATCTCCCTCCCTGTGTGATCCAGACGAAACCAGTCGATCAAATTGAACTCAGCCAGCAAATCGATCAGGCTGCTGTCACACCTTCCCTACCGCTAGCACCCCGGCCGGCCCTACCTATATTGGGATCAAGGATCGCATTCCAATCACCCACTAGAACTTTCGGCTTCGAGGCATCCAGGAACGATCCCAACCGGCAAAAGAAGGAGCGTCTCTCCGCAGCAGTATTGGGCGCATAAACCGCAGTTATCAGAAATTCGAAGGTTTTCACGGCGACATCAGCTACAACCAACCGGCCCCCGTCACTTGCAAAGACAAGATTGACAATCGCATCAAGGCTGGGTCCAACTAGGAGAGAGACTCCAGTGCCCCAACGGCTGCCGAACGCTGAAAAAACGACAAAGTCGTCCTCCAGTACCCGACAGTCCACCTCACAAATGAAGTGCGTCTCCTACACTGTAGCAACATAATCTCTCAGTCCCCTCGCATTCAAACTGGCAATGTTTAGAGCCACTCTGACCCACTTACCTACTCAGTGTCGACGATGGTCCGGAAATCCTCGGGGATGCAGACGACCTGTCTCAGGGAGCCGGTACTGAGCTCAGTGGTTACTCGGCCCTGGACAATCCTTCAACATCTACCGGGTACTGCACCGTTAGAGACCTATAAAGAGAAGGGTGCCATACAATGATTTAACATTTTTTTCAGTGAGGGATGCTCTAACTCCGCCAGTCTCACACCCGTATCGGTTTGACTGGTCGTTTCCGGGAACTTCCACACGCCCAGGGTACGACCGCCAACCGAGCGGACGAAGGTGGTCACCATGGCAGCACCTCTAAAATTTAGTGGGTTGGAAACCTTATTTAAAAAAAAAATTTTAAGGCCCAGCAGTGGCTTCAGTGCCTTTAGAAGCTGGAAGTCCCTATTGCTTCCATATCTACTGAGCACAGAGCCGCTGCCTTCTCGAACTGTTCTCTATTTATGTCCGGCGAGACCGACTTGGTTCTTCGCCGGTTTTGTTTTTTTTTTTTTTTCCCTTATCTTCTATAGAGGAAGGTCTTGCTTCCGACTGAGATCGACGGTGAAAAAGTTCCAGAGAGGAGAAGGAGGAGAAAATGAGAGAGGGAAGGAATGGAGTTCGAGGACGGCTAATTTGGGGGTGGGGGTGGGATGGTTTCTTGTTGGTGGGGAAGTTGTTGGGGCTGTTCATATGGGGGTTGTTCATGTTGTTGGGGAGATTGGGGCAGGAGGTTGGATGCATCTTTCGGTGATTCTTTTTGGGGCGATGTATTGAGACAAATTTTTTTAATGTCCCTCTCCACTATCCCTTCTCCTCTTAAGATTATGTGCTGTTTACATGGGAGTTTCCTTTGGAGTTTCCTCAGATGTCTTAGGTTTGGGTTTCTTTTTTTTTGGTTGTTTTAAGAGATTCTGGTGGAGCTGGAGATATTGGTGATGATTCTTGGGGTGAAACAGGATGAACTGGTGATACTGGAGCTGGAGCCTTTGCTGGTGATACTGGAGCTACTGATTTTGAGACTGGTGATGCTGGAGTTGGTGCTAGTGTCTTTGATGATCCTGGTGCAGATTCTGGGGATGAAGGCTGTCACTTCTGTCTAGCCCTAGTCGTTTGGTTTCTGAGCTTGACCCGGTTCCTTGCTTTCTGCTTCCTTCTTTTTTTCCGCTTCTGTAGTCGGTTGACAGGGATTAATTGTAGCAGTAGTTTGGTTCATCAGAGGTCAGAATTTTGCAATGTGGCCGAGCTGCTTCCAACTCCAGCAGCGCGGCCTTCTGTCCTCTACTATTACCATCATCTGCATATCCTTGCTGACAATTGTTTTAGGGATGGCTTGAAAGCCCACCCTGTTTAGGCAAATCCGAAACACATAGTCCCCATAGGCAGTACCGGCGGCAGATCTTAGAAGTGACATTTCCTCAACGCATCCGTAGGCGCTGAGGAAGGAGGCCAAAACTTCGCCGGTAATGAATGCCTGGACGTTACAGACGGTTACCCGGATTCTGCGGGTACCCATGTATTCCTGTTGCAGCCAGAAGGACTTAATGATGTTAGAGGCTGCGGTCTTATTCAGCCTGCTCCTCCGTTGGCAGCAAAACATCCGGCTGTTCGGAGGCTATTTATATCTTGTAACTGAAACAAATAAACCCACGCGACCAATTACTGCGTAGACAGAGAGTTCATCTTTAAAAATTAAAAGTGGAAATACAAATAAACCCACGCGACCAATTACTGCGTAGACAGAGAGTTCATCTTTAAAAATAGAAGTGGAAATACAGAATTGGAAATATAGAATTACTTTTGAAAGACGGGCTCTATTAATGTTGTAAAAATGTAAGTTATTTTCTTTTTTTTAACGTTACAGCAGGTCAGGGCTACGGATGATTTCATCATTTCCGGTCGTAGCCGGATGTAGCGTTTTTAAGGGTATGAGTGATTCAATTTGTTTACTTTTTTCAACGGGTTACAACACAGTGTAACATTGCCACTTTAATATTAGACAAAATTTCGATTTTAAGTCCAAAGAATTTAAAAGCTCTTATAATCTTTTTTGTATACTCGAACACTTAGGACCATCACTATTGGAGATGTATAATATTCCGTCATTATGGTATAAACCTAATTGAATAGGGTCAACTACTCTGCTAAGTGAATCCAATATATATAAACCCACGAGGTCTGTTATTTGAGACGAATCGTATCCACCCATATGAACATCAAAATTATCCAAACCAGTTTTTACCCTCGTAGACTCATTATTCTTAAGTATAGTTTTCCAACACGCTAATATCATTTGGTATTGTCTATCTGTTATTTCCATATATTTTTTGCATAGTTAATATCAATGCGAATTTTTTGTTATAGATGGATAAAACTCAATTACATCAAATTGAATAAAAGTGGTGTCGCAGCCACAGATCTATTTCCTTTCGTGAATCAATGCCCCACCAAGCGATACGGCTATAACCGACCAATCACCAGGCAGAGCGCATTGATTACCTCTCTAGAACTATAATTTCTCGTCCTATTGGTAGTCAGCCGACAACTTTGGAGAGCACCCTAGCCAGCAGCCCAGACAGACCTCTCTCGCATCCACTGCTACGGATTTCACTTGGAACCCCTACGCTAAAGAACACGCTGCTACTAACTTCACACACACTTCCTACAAACTCAAGGACCAACATATTAACCGGCAACATAAAAAAGGACAATTTCTCACTCTTACTCTTTTACACCAGCAACTATAATAAACCTTTCGTTATTGTGTTTTTAAAAGAAGTTTCGTTATTCATTCGTGTTGTCCAATAATTCATAGGGTTATAGAAACTAACCATTTCTAAAAAACTAAATTGGTGAATTCGACGTGATATTGGCACATTCTGAATAGTGAAACAGATAAAAAAAAAAAGAACACGAAACTCAGCCCCCGTTTACGGACAACAGGACAAACAAAAGAAAAGAAAAAAAAAGAGAGCGAAAAAGCTTCCTGACTCAAAGAACCGAAAGAATACAACCACCCACGAATTTTCTTTCTTTGTGACACACGTGTTCATTCAAGAGACATTCGTCGGCTGCGAAGACATTAACTCAAATTTTTCTTTCAGAAAAATATTCATAAAGAAAAACCTTTTTAGTGACGGAGAAAGACTTAAAAATACTTCGTAAATACTTTCATAAATGAAAGAAAAAAAAGTTTTTGCAAGTAAAACAATCTTTTTAAAAAAGAGATATCATCTTTCGTTTTACCAGATATAGTGAAGCCAATTTGCAACGAGAGTTTTATTCAGCAAGCCGTCAAATACAGAGGTACAACAATATTCTCCCTTTACCCAAATAACGACATTTTTTGGAACACGTGCCTCTACAACAAAAAAGATCCAAAAACTTTCCAACGAGGAATTATTTTCTTTTCAACCCCTCCATAAGAAAAACACCAACGCAAGCTAACATAACGAACATAAGTTTAAAAAAACATGATTACCCTCAGCTTGGCCTGCAGGGCAAAAAAAAAGGAAGAAGAAACTTACTACTCTGCTCTTTTCAGCTGACCACGTGGTACAAAAAAAATTTACAATAACCAAAAAAAAAAAAAAATGTGAGTAATACATTTTTACATTTTTTCTGTTTAAAAAGCTGTACGGTCAAAGCTAAAAGAGCGCCTTCCTCGTACTTAACATTTCATTTTCCCGCCTAAATGGTGATTGAGCGACGCCATCTTGAATTTCATCTTTTGTTTTCAGACCGGCCTTGAAACTGACTGTTATCTTTGTTTTCCTGACTAAGGAACCTTAAAGCAGCACCTTCTCTATCCAACCAAAAAAAAAAAAAACTACATTTTTTTTTCTTTTAACTCGAATATCACTTTTTATTTTCTTGTGGCTTTTAAAACATGTTTTCCCTTTTGTTTCTTTCTCTCTGAAACATGTTTCTTTGATGTTTTTTGGTCTGTTGTTGCGTTATAAATATAAAATAAAATGGTTACTACTTGACCTGCTTTTGCCGGCGACGTTCGAGTTTGGTTTGCCCAACTTGAGTCGTATTTTGTGGCAAACAACGTCACGGAGCAGCGACAATTGCCTATTTTACTTAGTGCATTTCCTGTGTCATTGACGCCAGTTATCAAAAATTTGATAACTAAAACCCCGCTTAATTCTACTTATGACAGTATTAAGCGGGAAGTTCTGCTCCGGAGGTCGCTATCAGCGGAAAAGCGGTTCCAAACGTTAGTTAATGACGAGCTTTTGGGGGACCGCATACCAAGCGAATTGCTCCGCAGAATGAGAGAGCAAGCAGATGTTCCTGCTTATAGTGCCATCATAAAGCAAATTTTCTTCTCAAGGCTGCTCCTTCAAGCAAAGGCAATTCTGGCGCCCATGGGAGAAAAGAGCTCCGTAGACGTAATAGCGTCCTCTGCAGATAAAGTGATGGAATTCACTAAGGGGCCTATTACCACGTCCATTTCCAAGTCAAAGGCTGAAGTCTCTACGCTCTCTGCTTCTGGGAACACAAGCCAAGTTGCCACGCAAATGCCCATACTCGACGCTTTGGAGCGACTTACCCAAGAAATAAGGAAATTAGCCGTAGTTAGGTCACAATCACGCAGACGTCAATACAAAAGTCGTTCGCAATCCCCACACCACAACCGCCATTCAAACAAACCAGGACTATGCTTTTATCACAGTCACTTTGGCGCTGAGGCACGGAGGTGCAGAATGCCCTGCTCGTTCTCAAACCAGTGAAACTTAAATCTGGAGAGCTGAGCACGGCACACTCTCCGCAAGATTTATGTAACAACCGTGTCTATTTTATCACAGAATTCAGGTCCCAAGCACGTTGTTTGGTTAACATAGGAGCAGCTTGCAGTATCTGGCCACTGAAACTCCTTACTGAGAAGCTGCCAGTGTCGCCTATCACACTGCAAGTGGTAAATCACTCCCCTATTCCCAAATTTCTTGTTCTCTGGACTTGGAATTACGGAGAGACTTTACATGGGTTTTTACTGTAGCAGATAAACCATACCCCATTCTAGGCTCGGACTTTCTGCACCACTTCAACCTCTTAGTGGATATGCGCAAACGACGGCTTATTGACGCCAATACGGAACTTTCCGTCACGGGTCTCAAGGCAAATACCTCACCTATCAGCCCGGTATTTTTCATTGCCGCCACCGACGACCCATACCAAACCCTATTATGCTCTTATCCAGAGTTAACAAATTTGAATTTTGTTGTGAGCAAGTCAACTCACTCAACAACTCGCCACATTGAGACCGCAGGTGCTCCGGTGTTCTCACGCCCTCACCGCCTACCTGCTGATAAACTAAAAGCGGCGAAGGCAGAGTTTAACCATATGCTGCAGCTGGGAATTATACACCCCTCGTCCAGTCCATGGTTCCGAAGCACGTCTGACTGGGGACAATCGACGGCTAAATGCCATTACGGTACCTGATCGTTACCCAATCCCACATATACAGGACTTCGCTTCCTCTCTGCATCGTTGTAAGACCTTCTCCAAACTAGACCTCATTAAGGCTTACCATCAGATACCAGTGAATCCAGTCGACATACCCAAAACTGCTGTAACAACTCCATTTGGAGCGTTTGAATTTTTAACTATGCCTTTCGGTTTGCGAAACACGGCTAGTACCATCCAACGTTTTATGGACGAAGTAGTGCGTGATTTGGACTTCGTCTATAATTATATAGATGACATCATCGTAGCAAGTGCCTCAACCGAGGAACATGTTACTCACCTCCGCCTACTATTCGAACGGTTTCAGAAGTACCAGGTGAAGATTAACCCTGGTAAATGTGTTTTCGGTGCTTCGTCGCTAACTTTCTTAGGACATATTATCAGCCCTGAAGGGATATCTCCTTTACCGGAAAATGTGAAAGCTCTACAAGACCTTCAACCACCCACTTCACTTCGCAAACTAAGGCACTTCCTCGGTTTGCTTAAATACTACAGACGTTTCATCCCACACTGTGCAGATCTCCAGTCTCCTCTGTCTGACCTGTTACGTAACAGGAAAAAGAAAAATGAGTAGATTTCGCTGAATATCTAGCTGAAAGCCTTTAACGAAGTGAAGCAGAAATTAGCGACAACATCGCTACTTGCACATCCTGTACCCGACACCCAGTTTTCATTGGTCGTTGATGCATCAGGCACAGCTGTAGGTGCAGTTTTGCAACTACAACACCACCAACAGCTACAACCTCTCGCTTATTTTTCGAGACAGCTGAAACCGGCAGAACAACGTTACAGCACGTTTGGCCGTGAACTCTCGCAGTGAAACACTTTCAGCATTCACTATAGGGCCGGCAATTTGTGATCTACACCGATCACCGTCCGCTTACTTTCGCACTGCGCTCAAAGCCGGACAAGTATTCTCCTCGCGAAACTCGCCACTTGGATTTTGTTTCGCAGTTTATCAACGATATCCGACATATCTCTGGTGAACAGAATTCTGCGGCAGACGCCTTGTCTCGCCTTCCTATTGATTCTCTATTCTCACCTTCGGATATCGCCTTACGGCCGATGGCCTTAGACCAGCCACGTCACGACACCTTTGATCTATCGTCACCTGAATTTGCAACTTGCAAGTTCGCATACCTGCCAGTGCTCACTGCGGACACGCAGATTATCTGTGACACCCCAATAAACGCACCTCGACCTTTTGTTCCGATGACTCGTCCTAGGGTTGTTTTTGACACCCTACACCATTTGGTATACCCGGACCCAAAGCCACAATGAAGCTGATTTCAGCTAGATTTTTCAGGCCAAATATGAGGCGTGATATCACTGCCTGGACACGTTCTTGCGTATCCTGCCAAAAATCAAAGGTGCACAAACATATCCGTGCACCCATCGGAACATTCAGCACCCCAGACACACGGTTCAGCCATGTCCATATTGATCTGGTTGGACCATGGCCGGTCAGTCAGGGATTTACCCACCTCCTGACTTGTATAAACCGTTTCACACGGTGGCCTAAAGCTATTCGCCTAAAGGACATTTCAGCTGAATCTGTAGCGCAAGCCCTTATATCAGGCTGGATAACGCGTTACGGACTTCCAACAACTATTACCACTGACTGTGGTAGAGAGTTTGAAGCTCACCTATTCCAGGAACTTTCCAGAATTTTAGGGATGATAGAACGCTTATATCGCCAATTGAAGGCTGCGTTGCGCGCGTATCCTGACCAACAGCGAAGGAGCGAATATGTACCTGTTGTCCTTCTTGGCTGTCGCGCAGCAATCAAAGAGGACCTAGGATACTCTCCGACTGAACTTGTCAACGAAGTACCTTTATCGTTATCAGGTCAGATGCTGAACCCGATAGATTTTACGGGAACAGATCCAGCTTTGTATATGAACAAACGGCAATGTTATTTTGGTAATCTCCCACCAATGCACCCAAGACCATCAAATCATCAGTTCCCAAAGATATTTCCTCATGGACTCACGTTTTTCTGAGAAAGGACGCTGTCAAAGCCCCTCTCACTCCACCTTACTCTGGCCCTTACCGCGTGCTTTCACGCACTGACAAACTTTTCACCCGTGGCAAAAAAAGAAACTGTATCTATTGACAGGGTGAAAAGAGCCTTTCTTAACACAAACACACATGATCCACAAATCCCCCACATACACACATGAACATACCCTTACATCTGTAGAAGGAAATACAACGCCAAAAGACAATTACGTTACCACCACACGTAGTGGTCGACGAGTACATGGGCCAAAAAAACTGTGTAAAACGTTTTATGCATAAAATGTACCCTTCTTTGTTTTTACGGCTGCTATCTTTTTCTCTGTCGGCTTTCCGCCTAAGCAGGGGATGATTTAGCAGCCACAGATCTATTTCCTTTCGCGAATCAATACCCCGCCAAGCGATTCGGCTATAACCGACCAATCACCAGGCAGAGCACATTGATTCCTTCTCCCACTCTAGAACTATTTTTCTAGTCCTTTTGGTAGTCAGCCGACAACCCTGGAGGGCATCCTAGCCAACAGCCCAGACAGACCTCTCTCGCATCCACTGCTACGGATTTCACTTGGAACCCCTTCGCTGAAGGATACGCTGCAACTAGCTTCACACACACTTCCTACAAACCCAAGGACCAACGTACTAACCGGCGACACCAAAAGGGACACTTTCTCACTCTTACTCTTTTACACCAGCAACTATAATAAACCTTTCGTTGTTGTGTTTTTTAAAAGAAGTTTCGTTATTTATTTGTGTTGTCCAATAATTTATAGTGTTATAGAAACTAACCATTTCCAAAACACTAAAGTGGCCTTGCTTTTGTTGTTAATATTCCTAAATCATTCAATTGTATCATTTGAATTTTTCCAAGGGTTAATATGGGTAGTTTTTGTATCTTATTTATAATATATTGAATAATATTTTTTTTAGATTATCCCTAATTCAGTTTAAGAGGGGTTAATTAATCTAGACTGTATGTGATTTAGTAGCTAGACGTAGGCATAAGAAAGGAATTGTAAAAAAATTGAATAGATAGCTAAAGTGGATATTTAACTATAATTTAATAAATTGGTATAAATATTTTAACATGGTTAAAGAAGCCTTACCATTAATGGCAGGGGTTTTTGGTACCTTTCAAAGAAAAATGATGACATACTAGAATTAAAATTGATAATTCTTGTTAGAACTGGTTGAAATGTGGATATGTATCACTGTAATTGCTAAAGTGTTCATTTTATTGGTTTTGTAGTTGTAAGGGAACGGAACAAGCGTTACATGGGTAAAGGCTATACATAGCTGAAATGGATTTCGTTTCTCCCTCACTATCCTTCCTTTTACTCTCCCTCCTTCTCTTTCCTTCCTTTGACTGTCCCTCTTATCTGGTTTTATTTTCCTATTGTATCTGATGAAGTCCTGTTAAAAAATCAATTTAGAGTCTTTGATTCATATCAATGCTCTTAACTGGATGGAAATAAATTTATTATCCTAATGAGACCGAATATTGGTTTTACTTGAAATAATATATACATATATTATTAATAAAATATCAGATTCATAATGTTGGAATTTGTAAATCGGAAGTTAACAACTGCTCGAATGCCATTGGCTTATTTCGCAGTAGAACCATTACTGACCCCTTGCGGCTATAAAAGCAAGTCACCTTGGGCAGTCAGCCTTTTTTGCTTATGCTGTTTGCTTTTTTGTCTTGAGCCTCCTTTTGACTCATTAGGCTCTTAGGCTTTCTGCTTTTCACCCTTTTCAAATAGGCTGTTGGGTTTAAGCCAGGGGCAGTATTGAACATGCTTATTTGGCAAGTTTGCTTGGCAGCGTATTCGACCATTCAGCCGATGCAAAGAAGCTGTCGAGAATCAGAATTTGCTGCTCGCAGATCCACATCCCAAAGAAACAAATTTAAAGGTCGTAGATAAAAGAAACGAACGTTCTGGTACCACGTGCTTACGGAGATTAAGCCTTTTTCGACATCTTAAAGCAGAAGAATTGATGAAGATATTTGACGCGATGTTGGAATACCAACTTAGACCTCCTTACAGAATTGTCGAGACAAGATCCAGAGGAGAGGAAATATTTTACTTAAGATACACAGTGTTTTCCCGGCTGATTAGTAGACCTTTAGTAAACAGAAGGGTCCCAAAAAAGAAAATGGAAAAGAACTTTTGAATTATAATACCAATTGATGGTATTTCATTTAAAAGCAGTTAAATAACTTTTAGCAGCTTTGTGGTTCAACCATGTGTAAGTCTTGATATTCCAATGATTTTCCTTATTTCATGTTACATTTATCGTAACCGTTCCGTCAACGATACCTAAAATTCCCAGTTTGGAGAAAACGCTCAGTCACCCGTGACGTCAAATAACAAAACGTTGTACACGTGCTGTTTTGTGCAGGATGTATTGTGTAAAGAATTATAATGAAGACTTAATTAGCTGTTAACAATGGCGGCTGCCAACTTTTTTTAGTACAGGAAGTAAGTTATTTGTGCAAGGGGGATAAGTCTACATCTCCCTTTTTAGTTTTTAAAGTTCTTTTTAAACTTAAGAAAGTCTTTTGGTGGTTGAATTTTATGACCCCTTCTGGTGTATCTTGCTGTCTGTGGACTTTATGCTTTGGTGCGCAGTGAGCTGAGTTTCTGGTTGGTCAACTAGTTCGGTCAGATTCTCATATGTGCTGTCGTCATGACTGCACTCAAGAACTTCTCTGGGTAGATTTGGTAATGTCGACACTTCTTACGGGGTGGCTACTTGAGAAAATTTGGTTTGTTCATTTCTTCTACGAAGATGACTTTTATTTGGTCGAAATAGTCCCGAATCAGTTTTCACTAGAACTGACCTTGGAGATAGGGACTTTACTACTTTTACTTGAATAGTTTTTGATGTGTTTATCCAAACTAGCTGCTCTTCTACAAAAGCTCCTTAGCTCGATGACGCTTTTCGAAATTCATTTTTTGTCTTTCTTTTATCTTAGCGTCTATGCTTTTATATTTATCAGCATTGTACTGGCAGAATGTATATTTTGTAGCAGATGGTAGGAATTCGAGTTCGGAGTTTTCTATTCATAAATAATTCTGCAGGACTTTTACTTGCTGGAGTGGAGTACTGCGATAGTTTAGTAGTGCTATATATAGGTCACTTGCCTTTTTTAATAGGTTTTTAATGGTTTGAACCGCCCGTTCTGCTTCTCCGTTTCCTTGTGGTTAATGGAGGCCACTAGTGAGATATACAAAGCCAAACCTATTTGAAAAGTCCAAGAACTCTTTTGATGTGAATTGCAGGCCGTTATCCGATATCACTAATTCTGGAATCCCATTCCTGGAAAATACTGATTTGCTGTTATTAACTATACTGCTTGAAGTGGTTCTTTAACTGGACTGCTCCCTGGAAGTCTAGACAATGCATCGGCTGTCATAAGGTTTTTTCCTGCTGTGTGTGTGATTTCATGAGAAAATCTCATAAAACGCATATGAAAACGCGGAATTCTTGGGGTCAGTTCATCCAAGCGTTTAGTTTTTAACAGTACCAATAATGGTTTGTGGTCTGTTTCAACCGTGAATTTGTGTTGTCCAATTAGGAAATCCACAAATTTCTCACAACACCATGTTACTGCTAAAGCTTCTTTTTCAATCTGAGCGTATCTCTGCTCCATTTCTGTAAGGGATCTGGAGGCATAAAATTCATGTCTCCAGCCATTTCCTTGTTTCTGAAGAAGTACTCCACCTAAGCCATAGGAAGATGCATCAGCTGAAACTTTTGTCTCCTTGTCAGCACTGTAGAGGTTCAGTACTGGTGCAGTGCTCAGTTTTTCTTTTAATGACTGGAATGCAACTTTTTGAGGCTCATCCCAGATCCATGCTGTGTCATCTTTTAGAAGATCTCTGAGTGGTTTGTGGTCTCCGCTAAATTCTTTGCAAATTTACCCACATGATTTGTCATGCCTAGTAGCCGTCGCAGTTCAGACACATTTTGTGGTCTGGCCAGGTTCACTTTAGCTCTTATCTTCTCTGGGTCTACTTGGATCTCTTCTTTTGAGATGATATGACCGATAAATTTTATTTCGCTAACAGAGAATACACATTTTACATTTAGTGTTACTCCTGCTGTTTCCATTCTCTGTGTAGCAGAAAGAAAGACTTTCAAATTATTATTTAGTGCGGGAATCGTTTTGCCGTTGGGGTTTCGAATTTATATATTTCTTCCACTGAGAATGATTCGTGCAGTTCTGCCCGGGGAAGTCACCCGGGCAATATAAAAGGCGGTGTAACATTTTTTTTCGTCCTCTTCTCTTCTTCACTGACTCTTCTTGACTGATTATAGCAACAGTAACAGACCATCACAACATGAGATGAGCACATTTAACTTTTGGGCCAGTGTTCCTTTAAGGGTCCATTCTTTCATCATTTATTCCTCCTAGACCTACTTGTCCTCGAAAATTCAGGTTAGATGTTTAATTCCGGCTCTATCATTTGCAGCTGTTTTCTTCCATGTACGAACTCACAGCACAAGAGCTATCTTTCTGGTAGTCATTAAAACTTCTTGAAACTTATCAATATTCTCGTCCTCATTCCTCTATTTCCTTCTCTTCTTAATGTAACAGGGCAGACTACAATTTTCCCTTTCGTTAAAATGGTGACCTCGATGCGATACAGACACAACGAGATATTGTGAGTTTTAAATTGCCGCCAGCCAGTTTTGTCAAAACCCCGAAAGCTTTCCATTATGAATTCCAGAGACAACACACTCTCTCTCTCTTACATTTTGACTTCCAGCAGTCAATCCCTCGAAAATGTATACATTCTGCAAACTTTTCCTTTCTTATTCTGCTTTTTCGGTTAGACTTCTTCCAGCCTCGAACACAGCCTCAGAATTTTCGACAAACCCCGAAAGAGATAAACAACCTGTTCGAACATACTCAATACAATAGCAATTATACGCAAATATTTGACGAAAAAAAAAAGCAAGCTCAAGAAGAAAGTCCATATATTAAAGCAGGACAACAGAATTCATTTCGGCGCACGTGGAGAGGCAAACACTGATATGCTATTGCTGCTGTTGGCACGAGACATTTTTCTTTCTTCACCCCCACCAAAGGAAGACAACCTCTTAACTTTGTTACTTTACCTACCAAGCTTACTTGTCACCGCAACATCTTTTCTTTGCCAAATACTAATTACTATTAGCAAATACACTCATCACTGGATGGGGGACGGACGTGTTTCAACAACAAAGTTACGACCTCGTGACATTTTCCACAAAAAAAAAAATTATCGACATTTTCGGAAAAATACAAACACAAGTTATCAAAATGCAATTCAATTCACTGGAATTCCACTTACTCTCTGAACCATGATTCGGCAAGATAACGTTAGGTGCTTAGAGTGACGACATCAAAAAGCACCCAATGAAAACACTTAATACAACATAACCAGTGTTGGCTCTAGCCCTCAAAACAAAGACAAAGTCAACAAGCATAAAGAATTACAAAAACTACTTAGATATCTGAAAGTTCGATTTAATGAAAACGAAGACAAGCAAACCTTCGAAAATCGACATTAGTACTCAGACGTCTAGCACTAAAAGCTTGTTGCAGAGCCGATAAGTATGTCGACCCCGCAAATGAATTATGTGAATGAGAACAGCCAAAGCAATATGAAGGAACAAAGGCGAGGTAACAATAATAACAAGTGACAATTTATTTGTCGTATTTACAAGCGTGTATGTAAATGTCCGTGGCGGTTGTGTGTGGTCTTCAGCTAGATGGGTGATGTTGGTAGCTGGTATGATCGCGTTGTAGATGTTCGCAGCTGGGCGTTCGACAAGGGTCGCTGGCGTAGGTCGAGTCGTGGAGATACAGCTGGTTGTTTGATGCTGGTAAGCTGAGATCGGTTGAGTCGTTGAGTACAGCTAGATGTTTGATGCTGGTAAGCTGAGGTCGGTTGAGTCGTTGAGTACAGCTGGACAGTCGTCGCGGGCAGCTGAGGTCGGTTGAGTCGTTGGGTACAGCTGGACAGTCGTCGCGGGCAGCTGAGGTCGGTCGAGTCGTTGGGTACAGCTGGACAGTCGTCGCGGGCAGCTGAGGTCGGTCGAGGTTGGTAGATCGATATCCCCGGTTATGACGGTATGTTGTGGTTAACCAAGGGTGTATCGATCCGGTTGCTGGCTCGTACGGCGGGCCGTACGTGAGTCAGGTGTTGCAGTGGTAGAACAGTCCGTAACAGCGAGTCGTTACGTAGACTGCGTTGTACCTTGCAAGAGCGTTGAGGTCGAGGAAAGGCTAGGGCTTTGCTGGGCCCCCTAGCCGTGCGGACGAATCGGAGGGAACGAAGGCTTTGTCGGGTCAAAGCCGAGCGGACGAATCGGATGGTAACGAAGGCTTTGTCGGGTCAAAGCCGTGCGGACGAGCGGACAGGAGCGGAGGCTTTGTCGTGTCAAAGCCGTGCGGACGAGCGGACAGGCCATGAGGCCGAGGCTAAGATGGGCGTTATCTTAGCGCTGCGCAGATAGCGAAGCAGTAGCTAAAGGCTGGAACGTGCCATTAGCGCTGCGCAGCTTATCGGACAATCGGAACCGAGCGAGAGTTAAGACCGGTTGGTCTTAGAATCCGTCTTCGTGTTTGCCACCTGGCCGTCTATTTCGACTGGTCATTACTGAGCAGTCAGAGATGCTCTGACCCGCAGACAGGGACCACTAATGGTCCTAAAAGGACCTTTGTGCATACCTATGTAGGTGGAAGAAAGGCAGATCTACCACGAGAAGTGGGATCAACGCCAGAAGTTAAGGTGAATGCAACCGCACAAAATGCAGGATTCCTCCTTAATGAGCTTCACCAAGAGCGCGCCGATATTTGTCGCTGCCTCCCACCAGACACGACTTGACACAAGGTCAAAAGCCCGAAGGCCGATTAAAGTGGGGATAAAGGGGAGGGGAGGTCGGGAACGAGCCGAGACTCGAACCCTGCTTGTCAGTGCTGCTCATCGGCTCACTTAGTGCAATGTTAGCCTGATGAGGCAAGCAGTTTCACGAACCCAAATGTGGGTCCGGGCACGTATGCCAGTTTACGGCTAAAACTAGACGCATGGCTAACTTGGGGTGGGCGAGCTGCATTTGTGTCTCCTTCGCCAAGAGCGCGACGATATTTGTCGCTGCCTTCCACCAGACACGACTTGACACAGGGTCAAAAGCCCGAAGGCCGATTAAAGTGGGGATAAAGGGAAGGGGAGGTCATGAACGAGCCGAGACTCGAACCCTGCTTGTCTGTGCTGCTCATCGGCTCACTTAGTGCAATGTGAGCCTGATAAGGCAAGCAGTTTCACGAAACCAAATGTGGGTCCGGGCACGTATGCCAGTTTGCGGCTTAAACTAGACGCATGGTCTAGTGCCGTACAAGGGGGACAAAGGAGACAAAAATGCAGCTCGCCCACCCGAAGGTAGCCTAGTCGAAACTAGGTGCCTAATTAAAGGCCCCAAGTCTGCCATTGTTCCTTTTCCAGGGCCACGCTCCGGACCGAAGTCCAGAACAGGCCCCGGGGCGCTCGCCAGGAGCTCGCCGAGTATTTGTCGCTGCCTCCCACCAGACACGACTTGACACAAGGTCAAAAGCCCGAAGGCCAATTAAAGTGGGGATAAAGGGGAGGGGAGGACGGGAACGAGCCGAGACTCGAACCCTGCTTGTCTGTGCTGCTCATCGGCTCACTTAGTGCAATGTGAGCCTGATGAGGCAAGCAGTTTCACGAACCCAAATGTGGGTCCGGGCACGTATGCCAGTTTGCGGCTTAAACTAGACGCATGGTCTAGTGCCGTACAAGGGGGACAAAGGAGACAAAAATGCAGCTCGCCCACCCGAAGGTAGCCTAGTCGAAACTAGGTGCCTAATTAAAGGCCCCAAGTCTGCCATTGTTCCTTTTCCAGGGCCACGCTCCGGACCGAAGTCCAGAACAGGCCCCGGGGCGCTCGCCAGGAGCGCGCTGTATTAATCCTACGTCCCACCAACGTACGAATATGGCACAAGGCCGTTTTTAAGGTGGGTCCTGTCGCAGGGCCGAAGCCCAAACGCGATAGGCAGTTCCAAAAATGCCTCGGACCTCGTCGGCATTCCCCTTTTCGGGGCGCCTCAGGCGCCGGGCGATAAACCCAACCCCTCCGAAGAGGGTTAAAGCCTGGGGGGACGGCCCCCTGAGGCCAGAGGTGATGTATCCAGTGGTGGAACACACCCGACCGAACCGTGCAGCACGCAACCACAGCCGGTCGAGAGCGCCCCACCACAGGACACAAAAGAACGCTCGCCAGGAGCGCGCCGTAGTATTTGTCGCTGCCTCCCACCAGACACGACTTGACACAAGGTCAAAAGCCCGAAGGCCAATTAAAATGGGGATAAAGGGGAGGGGAAGGTCGGGAAGGAGCCGAGACTCGAACCCTGCTTGTCAGTGCTGCTCATCGGCTCACTTAGTGCAATGTGAGCCTGATGAGGCAAGCGGTTTCACGAACCGAAATGTGGGTCCGGGCACGTATGCCAGTAAACGGCTTAAACTAGACGCTTGGTCTAGTGCCGTACAAGGGGGACAAAGGAGACAAAAATGCAGCTCGCCCACCCGAAGGTAGCCTAGTCGAAACTAGGTGCCTAATTAAAGGCCCCAAGTCTGCCATTGTTCCTTTTCCAGGGCCACGCTCCGGACCGAAGTCCAGAACAGGCCCCGGGGCCTCGCAAAATGCTAAAAGCCGGGTGCGCGCCGTAGTATTTGTCGCTGCCTCCCACCAGACACGACTTGACACAAGGTCAAAAGCCCGAAGGCCAATTAAAGTGGGGATAAAGGGGAGGGGAAGGTCGGGAAGGAGCCGAGACTCGAACCCTGCTTGTCAGTGCTGCTCATCGGCTCACTTAGTGCAATGTGAGCCTGATGAGGCAAGCGGTTTCACGAACCGAAATGTGGGTCCGGGCACGTATGCCAGTAAACGGCTTAAACTAGACGCTTGGTCTAGTGCCGTACAAGGGGGACAAAGGAGACAAAAATGCAGCTCGCCCACCCGAAGGTAGCCTAGTCGAAACTAGGTGCCTAATTAAAGGCCCCAAGTCTGCCATTGTTCCTTTTCCAGGGCCACGCTCCGGACCGAAGTCCAGAACAGGCCCCGGGGCCTCGCAAAAAGCTAAAAGCCGGGTGCGCGCCGTAGTATTTGTCGCTGCCTCCCACCAGACACGACTTGACACAAGGTCAAAAGCCCGAAGGCCAATTAAAGTGGGGATAAAGGGGAGGGGAAGGTCGGGAAGGAGCCGAGACTCGAACCCTGCTTGTCAGTGCTGCTCATCGGCTCACTTAGTGCAATGTGAGCCTGATGAGGCAAGCGGTTTCACGAACCGAAATGTGGGTCCGGGCACGTATGCCAGTAAACGGCTTAAACTAGACGCTTGGTCTAGTGCCGTACAAGGGGGACAAAGGAGACAAAAATGCAGCTCGCCCACCCGAAGGTAGCCTAGTCGAAACTAGGTGCCTAATTAAAGGCCCCAAGTCTGCCATTGTTCCTTTTCCAGGGCCACGCTCCGGACCGAAGTCCAGAACAGGCCCCGGGGCCTCGCAAAAAGCTAAAAGCCGGGTGCGCGCCGACGAGCGTTGAAAAGGGCCTGTTGATATGACGAAAGTGCTGTGACACACAGCTCCTGTCGCATGAATATGGAATTCTTTGATAAAAAATGAGTGTAGCCATTAGGTATTTTTTAAACTTGCTATAAGCTGGTGACGATTATTAGTTCCAGTTTTATCAAGTTATTTTTGGCCGAAGTGCTTTGTAAATATTATTAATTTTAAGTCATCCTTTTCTTTTAGCTATAACGAGATGTCAAGGTCGTTAGAAAGAAAAAGGTCTTAATCAGTTCCGGTCGTACCCGGATATAATTGTCCTAAAGCGGGAGTGTAACTTGATATGTTTATGTTTATCGGCAGGTCGTGGCAAGCTCAGAAGGAAACTCGTTTCAGGCTGACACCACACTCCATCAGCCAGCATTCAACTCCATGTTAACCATTTCGACCAGAAACGGAACTTACATGAATTAATCTGTAACATACTTCACTCCATTCAACTACGTGCAACGCAATCTTCATGGAATTCTCGAGCAAAAACAGTTTCCACCTCTACAAATATCAGCACACTTACGTTCCTCACCAGTCACACAATTGTGAGTTTTTCTAATTTCTGACGGACACGACACGCCAAGAGCAACCATTCACACTCAATGATATTCATCTAACATTTTCGTCCAACACGACAAAGACATCATGACTCAGCACGGTATACGCAAAGATACCGACGCAATCAACTATATCAAACTAAGAAAGAGGAACACATCTCAACATGAGCCTAACACAAGACAGGTAAGACAAATTATTCCAGTGAATTAATTTAAACCCAGCGTACTTGGTCATAACCTACAAAGAACAGCGCAAGCTTACTACTATAAGAGCCTTGACACTGCAAGCTGCTGATGATGACTTTTTTCTTTCGCTCTTTTCGTGTGACAATTTTAAAAAAAGTGTTTTTCTTGTAATACATGAGTTTTATTTCTCTCATTTTTAGAGGACTTTTTAATACAGGTCAGTTTTAATTTTGTTTCACCTCCTTTCTTGAGCAAATTTAGTACACACACATATAAAAAATGACCAAATTGTATTAACGGATGACGCGTTATCTTCTTTTAATTAGTCAAGAAGGAATTTGTTGTGAGACCGAAACTTACCTGCATCATGGGCTCTTCCAGCGCTATATTACTATGTGAGATAACACTCTCAGGGAGCAGTATGGTAATACCGTAGTATTAGCAGGAGTACTAGTAGTACGCAACCGTCTACGACTACCAATATTGGACACCACCGGATTGTAAGCTCCGCTTACCTTTACACTATCCTTTGTAACCTTTTGTTAATATATATTTCTTACCTCTAATCCGTGTTCCATGTTTTCCTTCCGTGGTCCCAACCTTAGGTCCATATCAGTGGCGACAGAAGGGTTCGAGAAACGCACTCACGCCGAAAACCTCAATGCCTTACCAGTCCCACATCAATAGCGACAGTAAGATTCGAGAATTTCGTCCTCACCATACCAGTATCGACAGAAGACCCGCTTAATGATACAGCAGTGTTGAGCGAGAAATTAAGCTGGCATTACTACATCAACGATATAAGCGCAACACCCAGAGACTAAATAAAAAGTAATATTCTGGTTACCAACATCAGTGACGAACAAACGATTCGACACCTACGGAATATTTAAGATTATTAAAGTCTGTCCAAACAATATAACGGTCAACTAAGTATCGAGAACGATTGCTTACACAAAAAAAATCCAGTTTGTTCAGAAAACAAACTGACAAACTCAAGAGCCGAAGTACTACGTACGACTCAAGCTTTCGAAAAACTATTAACCAAAAACTGCGAAGGCAGCAAAGAGATTTAAAAAAAACATTTTTTTATGGAGTTGCGTTAAATTTCAACAAATCTCGTGCATGAAATTTTTCTCCCTTCAAATTCACCAAGGCGAGCTCTTTTCTTTAAAAAAAACAAAGAAAGCAAGTTCTCTCACAAAAGAAAAAAACATCCAAAGCCTTTTTTTTTTTGCTTCGGCCAGAAGGATAATTTTTTCTCCCCTCCCCATACTTCTAAAAAAAAAGTTGTGTACAATTACAAAAATCCCCCAGCGAAGAACAGAAAAAAAAACTTGCTTACTTGCAAACACTTATGCAAATGAACCTGTTGGGTGCCCTCCAATATATAATTTTTTTTATTCCTGGCTGAAATTCTTTTTTTTTATGGCTAACAAAAAAATAATAATAATAAGTGTGGAGAAAATTTAAATGACTACATTAAATTTAACGGAAGAACGATATCTCGAAAAGAGCTAAACCAGTAAGTAGTTCAATTTAACTTATTGACTGTCCATTCCTTTTCTTTCTTTCTTTTTTTTTTTTTTTTTTGTAAACAAAAAAAAACTGTCTAGATTTCTTGTGTACCTCTTCTTGGTATACGGGTTTTCAAAGCAACAGTAATTGCTGTCATTTTTTTTTGCTTTGTTCACCCCCTTTAGTTTACATATTATAAATCTTTATCTAAATATGGAAGAATTCCAAAAAATTATCGTCCAAATGCTAAAGGCCAACATGGATCAGCAACAAAAATTCGAAGAAAGACAACTCCACCAACAAAAATTGGAAGAAAGACAGAAACAATTGTTTATGGAGTTACATAAACAACAAATAGAATTCCAACAATTTACACTGAAGAAAACTGAACTACAGCAAAAGCAACTTGAAGAATTACTTGAAAATTCATTAAATGGCTCAAAAAACTCTGAAAAAGACACGATATTTTCCCAGAGTACAATCTATAACTCGATTGAAACATTTGAATACGTACCAGAGAACGACAAAACATTCGAGGCCTTTTACAGGCGCTATGAAGATATTTTCAACGTAGACTGTGAATAATGGCCCAATGAAAAAAAGGTGCGCCTACTATTAAGAAAACTGGGAACAACCGAACATAATAGGTTCGTAGACTTCATATTACCCAAGAAAACCACAGACTTGGATTTTTCAGAGACTATTAAGCTCCTATCGGAACTATTCGGGCCTAACACAACCTTGTTCCACAAACGTTGGAAATGCCTGAACACAGTCAAGGACAACCAGCAAGATTTCCTAACGTTTGCAGCATCGGCGAATAAGCTCTGTAATGATTTCAAACTAGCCGAGCTGACTGCCGATGATTTCAAGTGCTTAGTGTTCACACAGGGTCTAGTATCAGCAGAAGACGCCGAAGTCAGACGACAGGTACTGACTAAACTTGAAAACGAACAAGGATTGACTCTCCGAAAATTGGCAGAGGACTGTCAAAGAGTAATTTCTGTCAAGTGTGACTCAAAAACGATTAAGGAATCCGGTGTGGCTCAGATTAGAAAAATCAGAAGCAATTCAACCGCCTATTCCCCTCAAAAAAAAACAAAAGGTAAATCTCATGTTCTAAATCCCGCAATAAACAAAACATCAATAGGTGAACGAAACGACCCGGACCATGTTACCATTGCGGTAACTGACATTGGATGAAATTCTTTCCAGTCAAGAAGAAAAAATATTGCAAAAATTGCTATAAAAATGGTCATAACTTAACTCAGTGCTGGTACGCCAACATAACGAGAAAACCCGAAAGTAAAATTAGGCAAGCTGAATCAGACAACATAGTCAATAGGAATTTAAGGAAATATGTGACTGTTGATATTTTCAATAGTTCCATAAAATTCCAGCTTGAATCGGGTTCTGATATCTCAATCATCAATTGGCGTACTTGGTGAAAATTAAACAAGCCAACCCTACTAAAGACGGATAAAACAGCAAAATCCGTAATTGGCGAGAATATTAACATCTTAGGCGAGATAACCCTGACAGTAACACTAAATGGAGTTACCAAAAAGCTGAAAGCCTACATTCTAAAAAATTCGGACAACTTGTTCGGAACAGATTGGATAGAAAATTTCAATCTATGGGATTGTCCAGTGAGTACCTTTTGCCGCAAAATAGAAAGTACAACGTCCAATTCGGTAAATCTCAAAAAGGAACTCAAACAACGATTTCCCTAGATTTTTTCTGGCGGCCTTGGGAAACGTTCTAAATTGAAAGCTAAGCTCAAGGTGAAGGACGGTGCACAGCCGGTATTCAAGAAGAAACGGAATATTCCTTTCGCTGCTCTAGAGCAGATCAACAAAGAATTAGATAGACTTGAACAAGCAAGTATTCTGTCAAAAACAGATTTTAGCGAATGGGTAGCACCTACGGTCCATGTAAAAAAGAAGTCCAACCAAATACGAACATGCGCAGATTTTTCCACAGGGTTAAACGATGCCTTACAGGATCACCATTATCCTCTCCCAAACCCTGAAGAAATTTTCAACAAACTAAATGGTGGAAAAATCTTCTCCAAAATTGACCTCTCAGACGCATACCTTCAGATAGAGGTGGATGAAGAAAGTTCCAAATTGCTCTGTGTCAACACCCATAGAGGATTGTACAAATACAACAGACTGGCTTTTGGGGTCAAGGTTGCACCTGCAATTTTCCAGCAGGTCATGGACACCATGCAGGACGACCTTGACTACGCTACAGCCTATTTGGATGATATATTGGTGACCAGTAAAACTACAGCAGAGCACCGGAACCATATAATAAAGGTATTCGAGAAGTTACAAGAATACGGCTTTAAGGTTAAGGAGGCAAATTGTGCCTTCTTTTTACCAGAGATCAAATACTTAGGTCACATCATAAATAGAGACGGTCGTCGGCCGGATCCAGAAAGAGCCAACACGATCAGAAAGATGCCGGCCCAGATAACGTTCAAGCCTTACAAAGCTTCCTCGGCCTAGCTAACTTTTACCAAGGGTTCATTAAGAACATACAGAATTTGTGAGGGCTTCTCAATGAACTCTTAAAAAAGGACAAACCATGGTTATGGACCCCTGAATGCCAAGTGTCATTCGAAAAGATCAAGAAAAACCTTACTTCGGATCTCTCCCTCACCCACTACGACCCTACCCTCGGCATCATAGCCGCAAATGATGCAAGCTCATACGGCATCGGTGCTTGCATTCTCCATAAACTGCCAGATGGTTCGCGAAAAGCTGCGGTACACGCATCTAGATCCCTGCTACCAGCTGAGAAGCAATATTCCCAAATAGAGAAAGAGGCCTTAGGGATGATATTCGCTGTCACAAAGTTCCAGATACCTACATGGAAGACGGTTCATATTACAAGCAGACCATGAACCCCTAATAACAATCTTTGGGGAACGATTCTCTTAAACTACAACTTCAAGATCGAGTTCCTAACATCTTAAAATATTTGCCACGCGGACAGCTTATCGCGACTCATTTCCAAAAAAATACGGAAGTTTTTGAAGACTCCATTATTGCTACTCTAAGGACGAATTGCGAAATCAAAAGCATGGTCGCGAATACAGTCAAAGAGCTCCGAGTGACTTTAGCCGACATAAAAAGGAAGTCTCGAGAGGATGAATTCATACAAACCATCAAAAACAAAATTCACAATAAAGACCCCAATGTGCCAGAGGTTTTCTCCCTCTGTGATGATATCCTACTGTATAATGACCATGTAGTGATTCCAAACAGCCTACAAAGAAAAATCCTCATGGATTTTCACATGGGACATCCGGGGAAGAACCGTACGAAAAGCCTCGTGCGCTGCTATGTACGTGGTGCCTTCAATAAGTTTCCAGACTTTTTTGTACAGGCATTTAAAATTGTCATAGACGCTTTAATATGTTATTGCCATACATCTTATGAGATGACTGACCAATTTTTATGATTTCAGCTTCAAATGAACAGCTACAGCAGCAATTGGAATACACCCTACTAAAGTCTGATTGTCACAGCTGGTGATTTTCAAAAATGCAATCTGACACTTTAGAAGAACGATATGCAATAAAATTCTGTTTTAAACTTGGAAAAAATGCCATAGAAACGAATGGAGTGCTTCAGAATGCTTTTCGACCATCTTGCATGAATCGAGCATCAGTTTTTGAGTGGTATAAGAGATTCAAGGAAAGCAAGGAGTCTGTGAGGGATGACGAGAGGCGTGGGAGGAGTAAAGAAGTTGATTGGCCAAAGAGTTAGGATTAGGGTTAGGGTTACTATGTTGAGGTTGTAAGGGAGTTCAGGAAGAGATTCCGTCGGAAGAGGCCAGCACTCTTCGAATCGGATCAGTGGCATTTCCAACAGGACAATGCACCAGTCCACAACTCCATCCTTGTCACAGACTATTTGACCAAGATGGGCATCAAGACAGTTCCTCAGCCTCCCTATACTCCAGACCTTGCTCCCCGTGACTTTTGCTTATTCCCTAAGCTCAGAGGTTGTCGTTATGAGACAATTGAGGAGATGAAAGAGGCTGTGACAAAGGTCATTGACACGCTCAGACAAGAGGACTTCCATGGGGCCTTCCAGAAGTTGTTAGTACGGTACAAGTGCATTGCTGCCGGAGGAGATTGTGAAGGTAACGTACCTGGGCATTCGAAGCGCGCACGAACGTGTCTGGCTTGTAGAGCGGAAACCGATATAGCTGCCTCGAGCATATTTGACGAGGGAAGATCTCGAACCAGAGAGAGGTAATTTGCACGTATGCAAATTCTTACGAGATCTCACGATAATACAAATACGCACGGTAACGGCTGAATGGGCTGATTTGTTCCGAGTGCATTTGCCCGACGAACGTGTTACATCTCAAGGAAAGAAGGAAGGAAGGCGAGAACCAGAAGGAGAGAGAGAAAGAAGGAAGGAAGGAGAACGAGGGAGAAAGCGAGAGAGAATGAACAGCTAACGAGAGAGAGAGGGAGAAAGCGCTCGACTCAATACGCCCTGAAACTAACAACAGTGTCCTCTCTTGAATTAATACAAGAATCAGTTTCCTGTTACCTTTTACGCCCGCTCTTGACAACAGAGACTACTTCGAAGGGGACTAGAGTTTCATGTGTGTACTATCAATAAAAGTACCCTTACGAAAAGTCTGGAAACTTATTGTATGCACCTCGTACGTATATGGAAAAGAATTCCGAATCGAATCTAACCATAAACCCTTCGAAAACATCCAAAATAAAAACATTGCACAAGCACCCCCAAAACTACAAAGGATGTTGCTAAGGCTACAGCCATATGATGGAAAGATAACATACAGACCAGGGATAGAAATGAAAATCCCAGACTACTTGTCGAGGATTCAGCCAACACACAGAAAGAACTTCGTATTTTTGTTTGGCGCTGAAATTAATTTGACCGTTATAGTCGTCGCATATTTTCACCCAATGAGGATGACTTATCCTATTCAGCCCGGACCATTTTCCCGGACAACATGAAAATGGTGAAAGCCCGCCAAACTCTCTCTTCCTCAGAATCTTTCCAGCAGGACACACGTACTTTCTGTCCTCTCTCTTCATAGAAGCCGAACCATTTCACCAGGAGGAAAGCCATCTAATTTGTGGACCTTTGAGTCTACTCTTTTAGACCAAAGGCTCCCAGTTGAATATAAATCAGATGCAGTTATACCACCACTTACAGGAACACTTTTATGTCGCCTCTAACTTTTGCTATGTCTACAGCGACGCGTAATTCGCTCAGACATTCAGCTATTTCATTCCTCCTAACTCTGTGGGAGATCATCATTCTTCTCTCTCCCACTGCTATAGGACTACGCTTATGGCTGACTACATCATTTCTGTCCTTATTCAGCTACAAAACCTTTGCCATGATTGTAGCGATGCAAAAATCGCACAGACACCTAGCCGCCTTATTCCATCTCTATTCAGCTTATCTATTTTGAAGACATTTATTCCGCACTCCAAAATCTATGGGACTTAGAACTACTGGCTGAACGCCAAATGCCTGCTCATCACTTTTTACCTGTTTTCTCCACTACGACGACCAGTACAAAGGCTACCTCTCGACTCAAGCCTTTATTAAACTTCTAAATTGAAAACTTTCGGTATCTTCGTTCAACTCATTTATTTTCCTTTTAATATAACGGAGAGGGTAACCTAAATCACCTTCTCGTTATAAAAGGCTGAAGAATTAGAAATACTAAAGCAAGTAGTAATTAATGGATGGCCAAAGGATGTAAAGCATACTCCAAAACCAATAAAACATTACTAGTCGATGAAAGAGTGCCTGTCAGTGCAAGATGAATTGGTGACTAAAGGTGAATGCATTGTAATACCAAAAAGCATGCAAAGCATAGTCCTAAAGAAAATCCATGAGACACACCAAGACATAGAAAAATGCCTGTTAAAGGCAAGAAAGAGTGTATATTGGAGAGGAATGAGCCGAGACATAGAAAACATGGTAAGAACATGTGAAATATGCAGAGAACACCAAAAGAAAAAATCCAAGGAAACAATGCTCATTAAAGAACAAGCAACCAGTCCATTCCAAAACATAGCAGCAGATATTTTCGTATTCAGCTGCCAACAATTCATATTTGTCGCTGACCAGTACAGCAAAACGCCATTCATCAAAACAATGAAGACGGTGACAAGTGCAAACTGCATTGAATATTTCAAAACAATCTTTGCTGTACATGGGATACTAGAACGGCTATACACAGATAATGTCAGGTACTTTGAGTCAAATGAATTCCATGATTTTAATACCGAGTGGGAATTCACTCACATGACATCAACTCCGAGATACCCACAATTGAATGGATTCATCGAGCGTATAGTCCAGACAGTAAAGAAAACTTTACAAAAAGCAAAATAGTCAAAGATAAACTGTCAAATGGCTCTGTTAAGCCTAAGATCAACACTTCTTGACAACCATTTGCCGTCACCAGCTGTACGGCAGGAAAATAAGGGCAAGAATACCAACGTTGTTGAACACAAATAATCCGAAAGATAATCAAATCCGAGATCGGATGAACATCAACAGCAAAAAACAACAATACTACAGCAGGAATGCAAAAGACCTTCCTGTGTTGACAATAGGCAGCAAAGTATTAGTCCTTCAGGAAAATGACACGTGGCTGTCAGCGACTGTGATAGACAAATGCACTGAACCACGCAAGTACATCATCGAAATGCAGAACAATGGAAAGTTGCTAACACGGAACAGGTGACATCTCCGAGAAAAGATTAGACCACGGAGATGTCCCACACATAATATACAAAACCAAGGGATTAATACATCACAATCCCAACAGACCAACACGAACCACACGGAAAAAGTCAATACTCTACTGACTACAACTACAGACCAGACAAGTAGATGAACGAACGTCTACTCTATCAGAACGGCCTACTAGAACAAGGACGGTACCTTGGAACTTTAAAGACTTTATGACAGGAGGGCAGATAATATTACCATTTTATACAAAAATGGTAGTTGAGGTTGTAGAGCTCTGCCGTCTCCTGTTATATTAAAAGGAAGAACAAATGAGTTGACGAAGATATTGATAGTTTTCAATTTGGAAGTTTTATTAACAGCTTGAGACGAAAGGAACCCTTGAGCTGTGAGTTGCAGGAAAACGTCTACTATTGTAGGTGAGAGAGCCGGAATTAAGACGCTGAAGTCAGAGCATGAATAAAGTTGCGGTAGTCAAGCTAAAGTTGAGATGCTGTCGTCAGGACGAATTAAAATGCTGAAGTCAAAGCAGTTGTTGAAAATATTCAATTTGTTTCTCCGAAGATCCATTGGTTTAGAAGGAAAGATGAAAGATGAAAGAATGATTTCCCAGACACCAATGGTCCATAAGTTTGGTGTGCTCACCGCATGGGGCTAAGCGGACTGCTCGAAATGTGTGAGAGAAAGTCAGTGAAGAAGAGTCAGTGAAGAAGAGTGAATGTGCTCCCTCATGTTGGCTGCTAGGAGGCGGAGGGAGAGAGAGAGAGAGAGAGAGAGAAAGAGAGAGAGAGTATCTGCTCTGTCATGATAGTTGGCTTGTCCTGCTGCCGGCCTGTGGGGAAGCGAGAAGAGAGAATGTGCTCTATCATGTTGGTGGCTTGTCCTGCTGCTAGGAAGCGAGAAGAGGGCGAGAAATGGTTAGCGTGGTCTTTTATGTTGCCCCGGGGAGGTGACCCGGGCAGAATGGCATCAGTCATTCTCGTGGGATGAAATATGTAATTTCGAATCTCCAACAGCCAAAACAATTCCCGTACTAAATAATGATTTAAAATTCTTTCTGCTACAACTTTATTATGTACAAATTATAAAAAGTTTTAAGAGATGAAATTTGCAATATAAAGGAATTTTGAGGGAATAAAATTTTTTATGAAGTGGGTGACACTAAAACCAAGTTTAGTATTTAACTGGGTAATGTTTTTAGGGGGCTTTAGTGTGCAATATTAAACGGTACGTTCTAACGGTAAGTTTCCGTAGCTTTCTAGTTCGGATACTGATTCGAAAAGATTGTACAGACAATAAAGTTTTTTTTAAAAAGAAATTTTATACAAAAGAAACAAGAAAGGGATAGAAAAGATAAAGTGTTGCAAATTTTAGTGCAATTTGCTGGAATTTATATGAGAGAGTGTCCGGGAAAAAAGTTAATTGAATCTGAGTATTTTTCATTTCTTTTTTGCTTTGTTGAAATGTTTCAGAATTCATTTAATTGCAAGTCTTCTTTAAAGCAGAATTCTCGGCTGAATTTTCTTTCAGTTAACTTGGTAGAATTTCAATAGTCGACTTTCGTGTAATTTTACTTTTTCTTCTTGGGAAGCTTAATTCAAGAAACGAGTGACGAAACACATCTGCTGGCTAATTTTTCCAACCTACAGTTCAGTCCCTGAATTCGTACTGAGGATCTCAATTGTAGTTCTCGACAAAAAGAGGAAGTAATTTTTTGTTGCCGTATTGTCTGGGATTCCTTCTCCCTTTTCCACTCTGGCCAAATCAAGAGCCGCACGTGGTCGGCTTGATTTTTTTCTTAGAAATAAATTTTTTATAAAATAAACCCTTTGTCGAGAGAACTAAGTAATGACAAAAGGGATGTAATAAGGTAATTAGAACTCTCTAATGCCGGGTTATCCCCCTTTTACCAATCCTAAGACCCACCACTTTTTACTGGTCACTTCTGTCTTAGCCCTGTAATAAATCACTTGTACATATCGTTCGTCTTCGAGTCATTACTCTATCTACACAGTAGATATAACATTACTGGTTGTTTCATCATTTCTATTATCAAATTGATTTCTCTTGTTAGATTTACCCGGTAGCCGAGTAAAGTTTTGACTCCTTTTATTTCTGTAAATTCATCCATTGTGATGAAGAAATTATCAATGGTCTTTAAAGGTTCGGGTATCTTTCAATTCAGTGTTAGGGGAATTCAATAAACAGACATTTTTTCAAAATGGCAGACTCCCTCTTTTTTTCCCTCGTGGAATTGCTTGTTACATGAATTTTTTCAAAAGAGTTCAAAGAATTTTTTTTTCAGTGTCAAGTGACAGTCTCACTGTGGTCAAATTTACTAGAGCTGAAAAGAGGATTCGAGTTTATTTGTTGTTTTTTTTTTTTTTTTTTTTCAAAAATAGAATTCAAAAACTTTTTTTCAAGGTGAATTCAAAACGTTTTTTTCTCGGTGTCAAATGATAACCTTAATAGCCAAATTACCAAGAGCTGAAAAGGGAATTCGAGTTGTTAGTTAAAAGAAAGGAACCGAAGAAAATAGGCTTCTACCACATAAATTTATATTTTAGAGGAATTGTTTTTTAAAGAAAAAAAAAATTAACGACTTCAGTCGACTTCAACAACTATATAAGTCTCAGACGCCATTACTTTCTCTATCTAGAGAGAAGACGGCCGACAAAGAAAAAGAAAAGGAAGAAAAAAGAACATTATTAGAGACTTTGTCTCTCAGTAGAAAGAAATACAGAGAGTGGCTTTTTATTAAAATAAAAAGAAAAAAGAACATTTTAGGGACTTGGTCTCTAAGAAAAAAAGACACACGTGTGAACCCTTGTTTAGCTGGAGGGAAGAAGTAGTGGCTTCTTTCCCTGTTTTGTAAGAGTATCGCTGAAAGATTTTTTAATAATTTTTTTACTTCCCTTTTGTATATATGAGTTACTAGTCATATTTGCATTGGGACACATGCAACTAACTGGAGTAACCTTCCTTTTGTCATAATAAACTACTTTGAATTTTAAACAAGGATCTCTCTCCCCCTTATTTTATTCTATTCTATTTTTGCCTTCCTATGTTTTTTGTAATATCATCATTGTTACTAATGTCCAATTTTGTTGACTAAATAAACTTGCGATATGTTAATGTCACAGCCCTTTTTTGTATAATCATTTGCAAATTGTCTATTATTTTGCAAACTATATAATCATTTTATAAATTTCATATTATTTTGCAAACTGCAGCAATTAGATGGACAAAATAAGCATAAAAGGTAGTGGCAAAGAAAACAGGACACAGTATTTCAACAATAACAATTACAAAAAGCAAAGTGAAAAAATTAATGAAGAGCTAGAGTTGTTAAGCAAACTTAATAAAATTGCAAAATAATTTGCCAGTGAACTTATCTTGTCATTTAGGTTGTTAAATGTATGTTGTTTTCGTGCGGTCAACCTTACGTAGTCATCGGCTCTTACGGTCTGCATCGTATGAAAGAGGGAGATGTCTCTCTTGCATTTATATTTGTACCCCCAAACAGAATCTAATGTCATATGTCTTGTGTGCTCTGATCGGTTGCCGACAATGGCTCTTGACCAATCACACAAGCTCTTATCAGGTGATATTTGAGGGGCGGCAAATGTGGGGTTTCGTGTGTTATTGCTTTTACACAAAAGTTCATGTTCATCTTTTACGAAGAAGCAGTACCTATTCTCGTCTTCTTCTCCTTTGAGATTGATCATTTGAAAGGCTTTTCTTCTGTCTCCTCGCATGACATACTCACTGCTTTTAAATCTCAATAATATTTCCATCATATTATTGATCAGATTTACTCCCGTGTAGGCAACGAGTACTTGCCCTCTGTCTTCAACGAGCAGCTAAAAACCGGCCTTATTTTCGTGGTTTCTTGAGATTCTGTTTTGAATACCTGTCGATGAGGAACTCATAAAAATTTTCCATACTCCTCTGGGGATACTTGAATTCTCTCAATGATGCCTTCACGCTGTTGTTCCGAGAACCTCTCATTGTATTCTTTGTGCAGGTTCTTTTGGTCTAGTGACTGCATCATTTTGTGCAACACAGCAAGGGCCATTTTGTAGTTAGAAGGAACAGAAGTAAATTTGTCTTCGGACAATGATAGATCGACATTATTGTATTATTCCAATCAAAGGGAAGTAACTCCAAACCACGTCACAAGCATATATCTCCCTGTAACTGTTGAGTCATGAGCAAAACAGCGGCACTTATAAATAATGTAAATAAAGTATATTGACGGGGAATAAGTCAGTCCTACCTCCGGCAGCGAGCTGTTAACATCTCTTTGTGTTCCGTTCTTTTCTTTGTTACCTGCGGGCCGGGCTTTAGACATTACAATAATGTTCATTGTTTCTGAACTCTATTGAATTTCTAAAGTCTTCAATTTTTTTTTGTCATACTGACTTATATCTAATTCTGCAACTGCAGTATCCGCTTCTAGCATACGTTCTACATTTCTTTCAACAAGAGATATATCAAACGAGTCTGGGTAAGATTCTGTTGGTTTTAATACAAATTTTACATGTTGCTCTGGACATTTAGCCAACTTTTTTACGATGGTATGGTAACTGTTGTGATAAACTGTAGTCTTAAAATTCATAGGCTTCCTTTGATGATCATATAAAAAATAATTAACGTTACTAAATGACGCTAATCCACTATATAACTCCCACGCTGAACCGTTTATAGACTAAACTAGTTTTGCAGAATGCATGAAGTAGAATATACCAACGCCAACTAATCCGAAGATGTCGACTTTACTGTATTTATTTCTCAAAAGGGACAACTTTTTATTTAACTCGTTTATATTTTCCTCAATTGAGTCCAAGTCATCAACACTTAGCTTGATATAAAATTCACTATCTAATAATACAGGCAAAGGAAGTTGCTTGCCCTTTTCCATCTAAAGTAACTTGTGAAAATTGTCTTTCTGCTAAACCGAGATAGGTTTCAACTTGATAATTTACCTTTGTTAAAACATTATCAGGACATTTTATCCATTTAATTTTTTTGTTCGAAAAATACGAACGTGAACTACAGGTGTCTAACAAGCTGTTAATTACCGAATAGGTAATCTTCCTATAACCAGTACATAATTATTTTCACGACTGGTGTTGGCACACACAGGTGTATATAGTCGGGTATGTTATATTTACATATTCTGTCCCACAAACGTTTGGAGGAATCATTGGGGGAGACTTGCTGGTACATGTTCCCCTGTTTTAGTTTGAAACATGCAGTCCAGTGTGGAGGGAGAGAATTCTCTAAAACGGTATGAGTCAGCCCTTCATCTTGAATGACGAAAGGTTGATGGGCCAATCAAACCACAGGATGCCTGTTGCTGCGGAAAAGGGGGTAGAAGGAGGGACTGCTAACCCGCTGATCTTTCTCAGTCTTGGGGACGAAGCAAAGGATGAAGGCTCGGATTTGACGAAGAGAGACCCTTGCCGACAAAGCAAGGATTTCAATTTCAACAATAACAAAAAAAGAGGGGGGATTTCTCTGCTCTCACCCAGAGGTAGGCGTCGCGTTCCATTCAAGGTTTCAAAAAAGGGAAAAAAGAAAATTTCGTAAAAGAAACCCCCCCCAAAAAACAACAACAATTAATTACCAGTCATCCCGGAAAGGAACTCCGTTGGCCGAAGCCCCCCAACCAGAATCGACATTTTTTCTTCATATTAACCCTAGCACGTGCGCGCAGCAGAAAACCATTTTGCCCTAACAAGAAAATTTTATAAGGTATGTCCCAAAACTTTAATATCAACAAAACAGGAAGGGGAAAGTATTCCTAGGTAAATTTCAATCTCCCGTTTTTTTGGGCTTCAAAGGACTCAGCCGAATTACCAACCAAATCTCGCCAAGAAAGCGCATAGACATTCTGTTGCTTTTAATTTTGTTTTGATTCGTTTTTGGTTTTGTTTTTTGCATTAATAAATGTGCATTGTTGTTCATTTAGCCGGCCTTGTGTTTTTTTTTTGTATTCGAACATCTTCAGTTCGGAAGAAATTTTAGTTATAATTTTATCGCGTTGCTAACACAAGTTTTAATTACGTGCCTTCCCCACGAGGACCGAAAGGAAATCTAAGTGTAACAAACACGGAATATAACATGTACCTTCAGTTTTTTCGCACAATGACGTTATATTTTTTTAGAAGAGCAATTGTTACAAGAATAGGGTAACCTAGCTTGGTGTCCGGGGTAATCTTTCTGTATTATGACCCCACTTGCACATTTTGAACATAAGTGTATTAAATTGCATTGCTCTATTCTAGCTTTAGTATTGGGAAACCTTTTGCACTTAGTCATACGTCCTTGTCTGGCACATAATTTACAATATGGAGCATTTGAACAAATGGAGAAATTCTGTAAGGAACCTTGTTTTTCAGCACTATCATTCTTATTTTTAGAGTTTCCGTGAGAATTAACTCTTTTTGTCAAAGCAATTGTCCTTATAGCTTCATTATTATATTCAACTACGTCATTGAGTGTTGAGTAATTATTACCCGCACGATCTATTATTTTGCACCTAAAATCATGAGGAAGCCACTCAAAGTCAATATGGCTGACTAATTTTAAACCTGGCGTGTCATCCTGAAAAAAAATCCAACTCGTAAGTAGTTTTACGTTCGGCTAAATCAGTACAGACTTCAGCTAAATATTGCTTTACATTCGCAAATTCTCCGTCGTATTTAGGTTGAATTGTTAGAATCGGCTTATATATTTCATTAACTATATGCGGCACATCAAGGAATTCCTAAGTTAATAAGTCTACTGGGACGTTAAAATTTTCTTCTTCTAGGGGCACTAGCACTAGCTCTAGCGCGTACCCTGTCAAATAGCTTTTCAAAATTGCTGATTTGGCTCTATCAAACAGTACATTATGTACACAGTTATAAAATTGAGCTAAGAAAATTTAAGACTCAAATTTAATCATGGAAATTCTCTTAATCATGGAGAGGCTAATTTGACTTTAAAATTTTCTGTGGTTATATTGTGCGTTATGCGTAAGCCACGTGCGAATTTTTTTTTTTTTTTTGATTTAGAGAAATGTATTTCTTTGGTTGTGCATCTCGATATGTGTATGAATATTTTGTGTGCGTATAGTTGTAATCGTAACAATTTTTTTAGAGTAACGTACTTCAGCTAAAGTTTCTATAATTTCTCGAATTCAATATTCGTTGAACAGTCAAAGTTTAAATGTAACTTCTTAACATCCTGGGCTCCATTTAATTTTCCACATTAATAGTTAGGCATTCAATTCGGATGAAGAACTCAAAACAATGTAATTGCACAAATATATATTTAAAAAATACGAGGGTTGCAAACTTAATGGCTTTGTGGCCAGATTTATCAACTTAGGTCCACTCTGAGCTGGGATGATTTCCAATCGTCCTATCTGTCTGTCAACACTTCAAGTGATGAAATTTTGAAAAGGAGTCAAGGTGGGCGCCAATTCCAAGCAGAGTGCTGATTGGCCCCACTCGACCGCCAAGAGCAGATAATTATATTTTCCAATAATTGTCGTCATTTTTAATTTTACTAGTACTGCCCTTTCCCTTTTTGCTTCACCCTTTTTTCATACCTTTCTTTCTTTCCCTTATTCCTCCAGAATTGGTTGACCGCTGGGGCTGTTCTGCTACAAAAGCCTAGGCATACTTCACACGTGTTAATGTGGTCAAAAATTGTATACGAAACAATGTCTAGCATACGTGAATCTTGTGTATGTTAGCCGTATCAATTTTTCTCATACTTTGAATGAATACATGAAATAAGCTTTGAGTTAAAAGTCTGTCAAAAACAAAAATAATTTTGATACACCTTAAAAATTAAAAGCAAGTCAAAGAAAATGGTCACTTGAATTTTATTTTTATAATTGTCATGATCTTTTTTAGAAAATAGTGTTTCAGTCGAAAATAAAGAATAAGAATTATTATCGCCAAAATGTTTAATTTTCCTTTTTTTTATTATTTGTTTGTTTTCCCTGTTTTATTTCAGAAATTGACATTTTTTGTGAGATCTCATCTAGCATTGTCTTTCGTTGTTACAGATATTTGGTGAGGTAGATGCCAAGTAGTTGTATTCCAACAAGTACAACCATCATACCACTACTGACATGGTTAGAAGGCTTGTTTACTGAAAAAGACAAAACAAACAAAAAACAGAATATTGAAACACATTAAAATATATTACAAAAACGTAAATGCAATATCTTAACCCCCAAAAATATTCCTTTAAAAAACACTGGATTGGTGTTTAGATTTCACAGATTTTTCTAGATTTCTTTTGGGTTGATCCAATCAGAGGTTATTGTGGCAATGTAATTATAAATGCTAATCATTCAACTCGAAAAAGTGAGAAATGAAAAATATTTGAAAATGTGCTGATGATTTATTCGATCAAGGAATTAAAGCGGGATAAGTTTTTATTTTGTTTAAACCTACGTCAATTTAAGCGGAATATTTTGTTTTAATATTAACAGAAAACATATTTGATATTGGCATCTTAAACCCATTTACCTGTGAGATAAGTTAATTAAGTACCCATATGCTTTAATTAATACCTTTATTCTTTAATGAACCCTGTAACAATAATATAAGACATGGGAGTTGATACACCGGTCACTTCCGCTTCAACTCACATCTTCATGTTCATGCCTGAAAATAAATGAGTAAGGCACAGGCTCGTGCCTCAATTATCAAGTCTTTTCGAGACTGATATACCAGCAAAGGGGATTGTCGAAGAACCAAGACATACGTCCAGCATCCGGTAAGATATTAGTTTAGACAATGTTCGTTGTAAATTTGTTCTAACTTATTTCACGCCTTTTAAGAAAGCATGACGTCACACTGGACCAAGCAATCCAGGCCGGTCAAGCAGAAGAAGAAATGAAAAGCCAGGCCAGGCTACGAGCAAGTACAAAAGACATATGAGACGAGCGTAGCAGCTATAAGACACAGATATAAAAAGAGAGAAATTTCCCAAATTGGACCTAGCATGGGACAGGAAGTGACAGATCAGTTCCCGCAAATTTTGCGCCGGTTCACATCCACAAGGCCAGTGCCCGGCATACCTTAAACGATGCACAACATGCAATCGCAAAGGACATTTTGAAAGCTGCTGCTACTCCCGAAGGACAGCTCGCCAGGTAGAAATTTACTCCTTGTAATACCTTAACTAACAAAAGGGAAATAACCTCTGATGCCACTACATCCGGGGGATTTGGTGAATAAAGGAATATACCAGGCATAGCAGCAGATATTCGTTTTCCCTCTGTCTTTAATCATCATCCATCTTATCGATTCATCTTGGTAATAGTCCATACCTAGCAAGTATCCATTACCTCAGACATAAAGGCTTTACATTGGCGACGAAGAAAGAGTCGTTTACTCACCAAAAACATAAAAAAAGAAGAAAAGAACAAACCTGCCCACGTGCCGAAAAAAAACAAACTAACATGGCCGCCCTACCACATTACCCAGAATTTGACTACGAGTCAGAAAACAAGGCATCAAAATGGACAAAATATGTCAATGGACTGAGAAATTTCACTGCGTACAACATAGAAGACGATAAACGGCAAAAGGCTATACTTTTAACTTTTGTTGGCGAAGAAATGAATGATCTTATTGACGAACTACCGTCTGAACAAACCACACCAGAAAAAAACGAAACACACTTTGATAAGCTCGTCCTGACCGTGCAAAACCACTTCAACCCAGAAAACAACACCGAGTATAACCGATTATGATTCACCCCACCCCACCCCCAAAAAACCACCCCAAACATAGAGGACTTTTATAGGGAATTAAAAGAGGCAGCAGCTATGTGCTACTTCACAGAAACTTTGCAGAAATAAAATCCCAGCTAATAACAGGCTGTTTATCAGAAAAAAGTTCGCCAAAAGGGACCGATGAACTCAAACATGCTCCTAGGCGATTTAATAAACTACGCCAAAACGATGGAAACCATATCCAAACAAATGGAACAGATGCGCTTAGAAGACGCCAACTCCACTACAAAACCTACCACATCCATTACTGTAGTAGCCAACAAAGTCACGTATGAACAACATTGGCCACGCAAACGCCCCCAGCAAAACCGGTGCAGAAATTGCAATGGGAAATACCCACATGAACGGGGACCGACATCCTGCCCTGCATTCCAGAACCAGAGTGCCTATTGCCAGAGATGGGGACATTTCGCCTCTGTCTGTTTCAGAAAACTAAACGACGAGGACAGACGGCGGAGAACAAACCGCCCCCACACCCACAAGCTCAAACCAGTCGATGACCGGTAAATTGCATTGAGGACCATCAACGAGACTCAAACAGCGGCAGTGACACGGAATATGTATTCCATACAGGTAAAGTAAAAAACCTTCCTTACTTCGACTTATCTTTTGGTGATGGCCATCAAATGTTCAATGTATTAGCTGACTCTGGCGCCACCATAAACATTTTGTCTGAGGCAGATTACAAATCCCTAAGACCAACGCCCCTCCTCCGACCCACAAAAACCGTAATATCTGGATTCGGTGTCAAGGAAGCCACCCCAGTCCTAGGTCAATTCAGCACACTTCTAAAGTTTAGAGGCTTCTCCTACCAAGCGGACATACACGTAATAAGAACCCAGAAAAACCCATCATCGGCTGGGAAACATGTAAAAGGCTCAAACTACTATCAGCAAACACTCATTCAGTCAACCACATCAGTAACTCTGATGCACAGACCCCACTCCCCACTCTTAAACTTCTAGAGGACTACGCAGACCTGTTCAATGGCCTAGGTAAACTCAAAGAAAAATGTTCACCTACACATAGACGAAAACATGCTACCCATCGTTCAGAGATACTGCAGAATCCCCTTTCACGTAAAGAAAGATATAGAAGAGTTAATAGCCAAAGATGAGAAACTGGGAGTGATTGAAAAGGCAGACGGACCAACCCCATGGGTATCTCCTATTGTCAAAAGGGTCAAAATAAAATCAGGATTTGCATCGACATGAGGGCGGCAAACAAAGCTATCAAAAGGAAACGACACCCAACCCCCACACTCAATGAACTGAAAACTATTCTATCAGGAGCTAATGTTTTCAGCAAATTAGATCTCAACCAAGGCTATAACCAATTGGAACTAGCTGAAGAATCCCGATATATAACCACCTTTGCAACACACCTGGGCCTGTACAGATATAAAAGACTTTTTTTTGGTGTCAACTCTGCCAGTGAGATATTCCAGGAAGAAATCAGTCAAGCACTTGCAGGGATTAAGGGAGCCATCAACATCAGCGACGACATCCTTTGCTTCGGATCAAGACCACGACCAAAACCTCCGTGCAATATTCAGACAACTTCGCGAAAAAGGACTCACCCTAAATAGCAGCAAATGTGAGTACAAGAGGTCACTGGAATTCCTAGGACCTACCTTCGGTAATGAATGCATCAGCCCAAGCAACCTCAAAATAAAAACAATCCTTGGACTATCCGACCCTAAAAACGCATCAGAAGTCAGAAGCTTGTTGGGGATGACTAACTTCTGTGGGGCAAACTATGCAACCCTCACCCATGAACTACGTCAACTAACAAAAAAAAAAACACACAGTGGTCCTGGACTGAACGCCACACTGAATGTCTAAAAAACATTAAGGAGGCACTGGGCAAAGCATGCTCACTTGCCTACTTTGACCCGAATAGACACACTGAAATACATACGGATGCCAGTCCGGTAGGTATGGACGGATAGTACAATTTGCAAGTCGTGCTCTATCCGCAATTGAACAGAGATACTCCCAAACAGAACGTGAAGCACTTGCCATCACATGGGCGTGTGAACACTTTCACATATATATCTTTGGCGCCCCATTCACTGTTTTTACAGACCACAAACCCCTAACATCCATTTTTAACAACACCCGCTCCCAACTATCAGCACGCATTGAACGCTGGGTTTTGAGAACGCAACCATACGACATGACCGTCGTATACAGACCAGGCCATGATAACCCAGCTGACTATCTCAGCCGCCATCCAACGCACCTACCACCAAGCGACAGAGAACAAAAAATAGCAGAGGAATATTTATATTACATCCTCTCAACCTCAACCCCCAAAGCAATGACAATTGATGAAGTTGCAACGGAAACAGCAAAAGACAAGACACTCACCACCGTCATCCAAGCTATCCTTACCAACAAATGGCATGGCGTCGAGGATGGCATAAACAAAGCAACATTCCACACTCTGCATGCCAATCGTGCCGATCTATCACTAGCACACAAGGATAGCATCATCCTCAAAGGGCACCGGATAGTACTGCGTGAAGCACTACAAAACAGAGCTGTCAAAATAGCACATGCCGGACACCAAGGCATTGTGAAAACTATGGCTCTCCTCCAAGAAAAGGTCTGGTTCAAAAACATGCAGCATCTAGTGGAAGAAAACATCAAAAACTGCCACACCTGCCAGATCAGTACCCACAATCTGGCAAGAGAGCCACTGCAAATGTCCCCACTACCAGCAGCCCCATGGGCAGAAGTCAGTGCTGACTTTGGACATCTCCAAAACGGAAAGTACCTCCTTGTTGTCACAGACGAATACTCACGCTATGTTGTTGTCGACATCCTGGACTCCATCTCAACAACATTTGGCGTGCCAGTCTCCCTCAAAACGGACAACGGCCCACCATTCAACAGCCACGAATTCAAAACCTATGCCTCCATCACCGGATTCAGACACAGGAGAATAACACCCCTATGGCCCCAAGCCAACGCGGAAACAGAACACTTCATGCGCACTGTAAAAAAGTCTTATTAAAACTGCCCTGAATAAAGGTCGAAGCTGGAAGCAGGAATTATTCAAATTCCTGCTGGACTACCGGACGACACCACATTGCACCACTGGCGCACCCCCAGCTACAATCCTATTTGGCCGGACCATAAAAAACCGCCTGCCACACCTGATCACACCCATTGTTGAAGACTCCAGCATTAGGGAGCGTGACACCGAAGCCAAAGAAAAAATAAAGCAATACGCTGATAGAAAAGCGTACGTGAAACCCAATGATCTCAGGGTGGGTGATACAGTCATTGTAAAAAGCGACAAAGGGTCTCACACCTTACCAGCCTAACCCAATGACTTTAATAAAGAAAAAGGGATCTATGATCACCGCCACACACAAAGGTAGCCAAACTACAAGAAATTCCAGCTTCTTCAAAAAAATCCCTAAGCCAACAACAAACCGAAAGCTTATACAATATGCAGCTTGGGTGTCCTCTCGTCAGGAATTAGTGCTGCTACTTTTCTCGCCAAAAGGTATTCGCTGGTACCTCGTGTGTAGTTGTCATGTTCGAGAAGTATCTGTAACCAAATTCTATGGTCTGAAAGCAGTTAATAGTCCTACTCCTTTCTCGTCAAAGGTATTCACTGGAACCGGCCAAAGTCCATACACTAGCTTCTCGGGTGTTTTTTGTCAGCGCTAAGGATGGACAATCTATCGGTAGCTTGCCAGAATTATTGGGATGTTTTGTCACTTCGAGTGCCTTATCCAAAAAAGAACCCGATTCAGGGAACACCTGACCAAATCCAATTTCCGGAGCCAGCCACATGGGCCCCTCTCTATTTTCGTTTATTTACAGAGCAAGATACGAAACCAGAGACATTGAAAGGCAGTCAAAAATAGGCATTAAAAATACCATACATTTTCCCTTGATAAAAAATTTCCAACACATGTGCACACAAACTAATCTGATTTTTTTATGAGAGTTAATGAAATCAAAAAATGTAGTGGAGGAGCTTTCTGAATTATTGTTTTTGATTAGAACAAAAATTAAGGCAGGCCAAAACGTTTTCAGACTGTGAATTCAACTCAAGATTAAAAGCTAGTTTAGCATTATTATGTAATAATTTGCAATGGTACCACTCCACTACCTGAAGCAGAAATCAAAATTGGAATCAGCTATTTCTTTAACTTATCACCAACTAATATCACCAACTTATCACAAACTAAAAGCCAAAGTTAGAATAAGGTTAGAATTATTTAGTGAATTTCGTGTTTATGACGAAATATTTAGAGGAAGAGAAGAAAAAAAGAGACGGAAACGAATAACTGAATGACCACTCCTCCCCACCTCAAGTAGTAGAAACTCGTTCATCAGTATAAAAGTTCAGAAGCGTAGTCGAGATTGACAGTGTTAAACATACTTCGAAAATACTAAACGTATCCACTCCAAGACGAGCAGCGTTAAAACAATGGTTAGTAATTTATTGTCTTTTACTATATTGTCATTTCAAAATGCATGAATGATTTTATTTATTTTTTTTTGTATATTACAAATGAAAAATAAATAAAATAGTATACACTGCTGTATCTGTGCTTTAAATACAAGGACAATTTACTGTAATTCCAAGTAACAATTGAACCTGGTCATGAGAAGCTAAGACTATTGGACTTTATTAGAACCTAAAAACCTAAGTTAGCGTAAAATAGAATGCCTATAAGGGTGCAAAGAAGCATAAATAAGGACTGCGATGAAAATTAAAAAAGAAAGCAATTGTGGACTTTAACTAAGTTAAAACTTAATAACGACTGAAGAGGGGAGAAAGAGGGGCGGAAAAAATTATTTTTTCGAAAGCCATGGGAAGCAGCATGGTGGACGTAAAGGCAAGTGGATAAACCCTCAGACAGTTCAACGCAATGCCTAACCAGGTCCTGGACGTATGAATCTTACGGTTTTACGGCCAAGATCAAATAGTTCGATCGGGGAACTACTGCTGCTCATCTATAAGAGTGGCTTCTATAGATGAGAATAAAAACAACCATCGAAAGATTACCATGACCCACACCCAAACCACCAGTCCACACCGCATCGCTCTTCGCGCTGGTAAAAAAGGGGTGCGTCCTGCTGAGGTTGGAGCCCTGGTGTCAGTGTTCGAAAAATCAGCTACAGAGCTCAAACAAAAATAACTAAAACGCAAACGCATAATACAAATAGCGACATTTAACGTTAGAACCTTAAATACAATTGGATAACTACCGGAGCTGACTGCATCGGCCATAGGTCATAACATAGACATAATATGCATACAAGAACACAGATACACCCATAGCGAGGATATCTAATATCCCGATACTGGCAATGGATGGACACTAGCCACTGCATCTGCTTGGAAAAACACTGTCAATAGGAGGTGTAGGTATGCTTATAGGACCACAGACCTTAAAATCAGTAAATAGCATAGAGAAAATACAACATAGGATGATGGCAGCTACTTTTAATGGCAACTCTAGCGCAACAATCTGTAACAAAAAGAATGACTTACCGCGGAATCCAAAACGGGTGAGAACGTGTTTTTGCACGTGAAGTAAGGAAACATTCCTGAGGGTGCGATTTGTAGAACGTAGAGAAATTTTGGCTAGTCTAGACAGAGATAAAAACAGAAGCGTCGGCGTAGTTTGAGCTCTCGTGCTGCGACGAGAAGAGAGCGAGAAGTGACTTACGGTCGGACTTTGTTTTGTTACGAAGATTACCAATCGAGCTTGCGAGTGAGGAGAGACTTACTGTCAGACTTGTTTTATTTTTTATCTTTTAACTTGCCAGTGAAAGAAACTTGCAGACTCTACTGCTACATCCGAGATTTCCGCTTTTGACAAGAAGGAAGCGAGCCTTAAAAAAGTTTTGCCTCGCTACAGCCCTACTAATATTAGTGAAGAAACTGAACTCATTGCCTTCTATGATGAGTTATCCTCCCTTGTTCGTAGCATCCCGAAACACAACGTTCTCGTCATTGGCGGAGACATGAATGCCATAATTGGTAAAGACGTAAAGCACTAATTCAGCTCACACAACTTGTCAAACAGAAATGGGCAACATCTAACAGTTTCACGATTGAAAATAGATTAACATATCTCAATACTAAATTTCAGGAAAAAAAAGAGAAAAGCTATGGACCTATACATACGTAAATGATAATAAAGCACGGTAGACTTCGACCGTATATATAAGAAATGGAATAATAGCGCATTGAATTGCGAGGCATATTCCTCTTTCGAGGGTGTGTCCTCCGATCACTTAATTGTCACGGCGAAAATACGACTGAGCCTACGAAGGAATACGACCCGAACAACAACCACTGTACGCTATGACTGGTCCCTGCTAAATAACAGGGATATTAGAGATAAATATGCGTTGATACTAAGAAAAATTCGATGAACTACAGGAGAAGACAGAAACACATACTCCGAATGACGAATATGAGAATTTCGTCAATGCCCACCTAGAAAAGGCAGCAGAATGTATACCAACTAAACAAAGAGCTAAACCTAGAGTCCTATTGGAGACAGTAGCGGTTAGGAAAAAGCGTGCAGACGTGAAAACTGCCTCCAAATGCAATAGGAAGAACCCAACCGATACCAATGTCCTGAAACTTAAAAAGGCACTGTCGTCAATTAAAAAGAAAGAAGTCAAGTCACACATTCCTTAGTAAAGGTTTTAATTGCTAAAAGTGCACATAGAAATAATACATGATTTATATAACCTTTACTAAAGAATTATTACAACGGAGGATAGAATTAGGGGATATGGTCTTAAGTTACGAAGTCTTTATATTTACTAGGCATTTTTCTTATCCTAGATGATCTTCGTGCGGGTTCCTGAGGTTCTAAATCCGTAGTATTAGCTTTTTGAGAAATATCGATTTCTTCTTCCGGCAATGCATTCGGTTTCTCTGCCTCAACAATAGGCAATTCTTTAGGGATGCCAGTGCTTGTAGAGAGATCTTTATTAGAAGTATCTTCTTCATTTGGAGATATAGGGGCTATATCTCGTACATTAACTGTAGTTTATACACCAGAGGGTTGGCGCACATGTGCATAGTGAGGGTCGATTTCTAAAAGTGTAGCTGGTGTTACAGGAGGATCATACTTACTCGATTTAGTATGATTTCTGATGCATATGGAGCCTGGTTTACCCAAGTGGAAATAGGGGTCCAAGAAGTGGACTTACGAGTATATTTAAAAAGTCTTTCATGCGGCGTCACATTCGTCGCGGTGCAGAGTAGTGATCTAATAGTGTGGAGAGCATCAGGTAGGACGTCTTCCCAACAAGATAGTTTCATGTTACGAAAGTGTAGAGATATTTGAATCGCCATAAAGTGCCATTAAGTTTCTTAACTTGTCCGTTTCCTTCCGGATGGTATCTACTTGTTTTAGAAGTTGCAATACCTTTTTCTAATAAAAACCTTTTAGGTTTGGTTTCTTTGTTTAATGGCATATCAACTCTTTTTAGGTTATTTGATGCCAAAGCCATTCTCCTAGAAGAACAGTAGTGGTACTATTTAACACATTGCTGGGAGGATAAGGGGGTTCATATCTTTCCCAAGGGTATTTGCGTGAAAGTGAACGTAATAGCGCGACTGGAATACGAACTCGCGTACTACGATTCCGCAGGCCATCGCTTTAACCATTACACCACGAGACACCCCTTAAATAAATAAATAAAATAAAAATAAAAACTTTTAGTCTCTTCCGCAAGAAAGTCTGCGACCCTGTCGGTGTGTATCATATCAGGTATCTCAAAAATTGAAAATAGTTGACTTAACGTATGATGGTTTTGCTTGTCATATCCCTGCAGGGGAACGCGAAAGGAAAACGGAGAACGCATCGATTATAGTGAGTAGATATTTATTACCGTATACAGACATCAGAAGTGGTCCTTTAAAATCAATATTTAATCGTTGAAAAGGCAACATTGCTTTTACAAGTGTCCTCTGTTTACAATGAATAAATTTAGGTTTTAGGTACTGGCAGGAGGTGCACGATTCAGTTACGCTTTTTATTTGCTCTTTAGTGTTGAGAATGGTTAGTTTCCATAACACTATAAATTATTTGACAACACAAATAAATAACGAAACTTCTTTTGAAACACAACAACGAAAGGTTTATTATTTTAGCAGAAGTAAAAGAGTCAGAGTGAGAAAGAGTCCCTTTTGGTATCGCCGGTTAGTATGTTGGTCCTTGAGTTTGTAGGAAGTGTGTGTCACTATAGCAAATAGCTCGTGTGACTGACCACAAGGCTGGTTCTTCTGTGTGTGAAGCTAGTAGCAGCGTGTTCTTCAGCGAAGGGTTCCAAGTGGAATCCGTAGTAGTGGACGCGAGAGAGGTCTGTCTTGGCAGCTAACTAGGTGCTCTCTGACCGTCGGCCGACTACCAAAAAGGACTGGAAAAATAGTTCTAGAGGAAGAAGGAATCAATGCGTTCTGTCCCTGATTGGTCAGTGTATAGCCGAATCGCTTGGCGGGGGCATTGATTCGCGAAAGGAAATATATCTGTGACTGCTTAGGCGGAAAGCCGACAGAGAAAAAGGTAGCAGCCGTAAAAACAAACGAGGGTTTACTTTATATATAGACAGTTTTGCACAGTTTTTTGCGCCAATGCACTCGTCGACCACTACGTGTGGCGGTAACGTAATTGTCTTTTGGCGTGGTATTCCCTTCTACTGGTGTAAGGGTATGTTCATGTGTGTATGTGGGGGGGTATGTGTTAAAAAAGGCTCTTTTCACCCTGTCACTAGATACAGTTTCTTTTTTGCCACTAATGTCAAGGGTGAAAAATTTGTCAGTGCGTGAAAGCACACGGTAAGGGCCAGTGTAAGGTGGAGTGAGAGGAGCTTTGACAGCGTCCCTTCTCAGAAAAACGTGAGTCCACGAGGATATATCTTTTGGGGCCGATGATTTGATGGTCTGTTCCCCAAGGGTGCATTGATGGGAGCTTACCAAAATAAGCTACGTGTGATGGTCTGGCTTGGCTGCTAACTAAGTGCTCTTTGACCGTCGGCCGACTACCAAAAAGGACTAGAAAAATAGTTCTAGAGAGGAAGAAGGAATCAATGCGCTCTGTCCCTGATTGGTCAGTGTATAGCCGAATCGCTTGGCGGGGGCATTGATTCGCGAAAGGAAATAGATCTGTGACTGCTACAGCTCTAAAGGGAATGGGAGATTTCTCGCTCTAGTAAAGTGACAGAATCATGTAATACCAGGATGGCATAATTGAACGTGCAAATTACGAAGGTCTTCCAAGGTGTGAGTGAGAGTAGAGCGACAAGAAAAGGTGTCAGCGACCGCATTTTCAGTCCCAGGCCAATAAACAATACTAAATTTAAACTGGGAAAGTTCAACTCACCAACAGTATATTTTGTCGTTCTTAATTTTTGATTTTTTAGAGTTATCAAAAATTAAGCTAACGCTTTTTTGATCTGCTATAACTTTGAAATGCCTGCTAAGTAGGAAGTGGCGCCATTTTCGGAGAGCTTCGACTATAGCGACCGCTTCTTTTTCGATCGCATGGTGTTTGATCTCATTGGAGCTTAGGGTCCTTGAGAAGAATGCAACTGGTCGGCCTTGCTGATTTAGAGTAGTGGCTATGCAGTACTTACTAGCATCTGTTTCTACTTCAAATTCTTTGTCGGGATCGACGGTTATAAGCGTAACGTTTTTCAAATTGTTTTTCAGTACCCCAAAAGAATGTACTACCGGCGGTATCAGAGGAAACTCCTTGTTGTTGATATATTCAATAACAATATTTTGTCGGAGAAATTTTGAATGAATTTGCTGTAATAAGAAAACATTCCGACTATTCGTTTTTGAGATTTAAGATTTTTAGGAGGTGACATTTCGAACAGGGGTTTAAGTCTGTTATAGTCTGGTGCGATCTGGTTGTTATGAATAGTATATCCAAGTAGTGTAATCAAATTAGCTGAAATAGTACTTTTATTCTCATTTAGAGTGATATTGTACATTTTCACTGCATCATAGAATCTTTGGAGATTATAGTCATGTTCCTTTTGAGTTTTACCACATATGGTGACGTTATCCACGAACACAAAAGTATCTGACAATTTTTCTTTATCAACAATGTTGTCAATACTCCTTTGGAAGGCACTTACTCCATTAGTAACGCCAAAGGGAAGATGGGTAAATTGATGGGTATAATTTTCCACATACCTCAAAAGCAGTGTACTTACGATCCTCGAGACTAATCGGAATCTGGTGGTAAGCAGACTGGAGATCCAGTGTAGAGGTTGGTTGGTTGGGTTTAATGGCATATCAACCTCTGTAGGTTATTTAATACCAAAGCCTGTTTACACGTATGTAGACACATAATTTAATCATACCATACTAAAACCATACATGTCATTTACTCGCATACGAGTAAGTATTTCTATGTGACATTAGTTTATTTAGTGATGATAGTGTGTTTTTATTATTATTATTTCTCACTACTATTTCTACCAACACAAGCATAATTCTATTCAGCAATAATTTGCTTTCTGTTGATTACTTTGTTGTGTTTTCAGGATTGTTACCAAGTCTATATTTTCTGGTACAACCCGGTCTCTTTCAAGAACGACAAAACATTATCAATGTGGACGTTCTCAAATAAGTCCTTAATTGTATTTGCGTGGAAATAGCGATTTCTGGTGTCATTAAAAACTTTACACTCAAGGAGAACGTGTTTGATTGTGCAGGGCGTTTGGCATGTCGAGCACTGTGGTTGCTGTTCTTGCTTGAGTATAAAAGAGTGCGTAAGTCTGCTGTGACCAATACGCAATCGCGTTATTGCTACTTGTTCTTTTCGCGATTTTCGAAAGGCTGGGCGCCATTCTCCCAAAAAGGGTTTGACCTGAAATAGTTAATTACTGGTATTTCTATTCCAGCGTTGTTGCCATTTTTAATGGAGGAAATTATTTATTTTCGGTTTCAGATCGGTGTATGGGATGTTGTACTTGTCAGGGGTCAAATCTAAAGCCGATTTTGCTGCCGCGTCTGCTCTATGATTTCCTATCACCCCAACGTGGCTTGGAATCCAACAAAAAACGATTTCTTTGTTTGATGTTGAGTGTAGTCTGCAAAGTAGTTTGATAATAAGTGGGTGCTCTAGTTTTTTGTTGTTTAATGTTAATAGGACAGAGAGCGAGTCTGAGAATATGATGAATTTTTTGTGTTTTTCTTTCGAGATAATGTCGAGAGCCAAGTCTATTGCACAGGCCTCAGCTGTGAAAATAGAACTATCCATTGGCAGAGCTTTTGTTTTTATTATTTTGTTAAATACTGCTGCACATGCTGTTTTATTGTAGTCTTTGGATCCATCTGTATACATACATAGATAGTCAGGATGCTGTTGGAGGATATTTTGATGTTTTTCTTGGTAGGTGAAGGGATGTGTCTTTGTTTTATGGAGTTGATTCAGTTGAAGGTTAACTTTTGGATTTTTAATGATCCAAGATGGTATTTGTGGCAAGATGCTTTTATGGATATTATCTAGAGGAATGGTGGCTTCTTTGAGAATAGGCTCCATACGGAGACCAAATGGTCTAATTGATTTTTCTTTTTGGTCGAAATATTGTCTGTATTTTGGATCAAAGGTGCAGTCATATGCTGGGTTAGAGGGGGAAGATTTAAGTTTGGTGTAATACTGGAGGGCTAATTTGTCACTTCTGATCTGTAGAGGTGCTTCGTGAGCTTCGGTGTATAAGCTGTCAATTGGAGAAGTTCTAAATGCTCCTAATACCAGTCTTAAGCTTCCATGGTGAATAGGGTCAAGTTGTTTCAGATATGATTTCCTGGCAGATCTATATACGAAAATGCCATCGTCGAGTTGAAAGCGGAGAAGAGTTCTATATAACTTAATTAGAGTTTGACGGTCAGCTCCCCACTCTGTGTGGACAACGACTCGCAAAAGTTGTTGGGCACGGGTTGATTTGTTTTTTAGGTATTTTATGTGTGGGATGAATGAAAGTTTTTTTATCGAATATTATGCCGAGGAATTTGTATTCGTTAACGACTGGTATTTCGGAGTCATCAATTTTTAGGAGAGAGTCATTGTGCATTTTCCTTAGAGAACAAAAATGCACGCATTTAGTTTTAGACTTGGAGAACTTAAATCCATTTTCTCTTGCCCATTTATTTACTTTGTTTAAGTTTAGTTGGAGTTGTCGCTCTACTATGTTCATATGAGTGGCCCGATAGCATATGACGAAGTCGTCGACGTAGAGAGCACAGTCGATTGAGGGGGTTAGACATTTTACAATATTATTGATTTTTATGGAGAAAAGAGTAACGGAGAGGATGCTGCCATGCAGAACACCCTCCTCTTGATGTTGTGAGTTTGAAAGGGTGGATCCCACGCGTACCCTAAATGTTCTTTCGAAGAGAAAGTTTTTTATGAACATCGGCAGTCTTCCTCTTAAGCCTAGATTATAGAGGTCCCGCAAAATACCATACTTCCACGTAGTGTCATAAGCCTTCTCTAAGTCAAAAAATACTGCCATCAGATGTTGTTTTCTTATGAAGGCGTCTCTGATGAAGGTTTCTAGTCGTATCAAATGATCTATGGTTCCTCTCCTTTTCCGGAATCCCGTTTGCATATTTGTTATTAGACCATTTGTCTCGAGATACCACGTCAGTCTACTATTTATCATCCGCTCCATTGTCTTACAAAGGCAGCTAGTCAATGCGATGGGTCGATAATTCTGCGGGTTCGATGTATCTTTGCCTGATTTGGGGATCGGGACAATTATTGATTGTCTCCATGTTTCTGGGAAAGCACCGTTCACCCAAATATTATTATATAGCTTTAGTAGGCATTTGACCGATTCATCTGGTAGCTGTTTGAGAAACTCGTTGTATACTTCATCAGGACCGACAGCTGAGTGGTTAGATTTTTTTTATGGAGTCCACTAGTTCAGTTAGGGTAAATGGCTTATTGTATTCTTCAGAGTTATTTGAAGAGAACTTTATTTTTTTCTTTTCGGGGGTGGGTTTGATTTTATAGAACTCTGTGTTGAATTGGCTGGAGGAGTTTTTAGAAAAGGTTTCTGCAAGAAGATCTGCTATGGCCTTTTTACCTGTTATTTTGTGGTTTGTTACGGAGAGATGTTTTAATGGAGTTGATTGTTTTTTACCGGCTATTTTTCGAATCATGAGCCAAACGGTTTTGATGTTAGAAGAGGTATTTAGCTTGCTCAAGTAATTTTGCCAGGATTTTTTCTTGGCTTCTCTGATGATTTTACGGGCGTTAGCACGGTGGAATTTAAAAGAGATTAAATTGGAGGTTGTGGGTTCAGTGTTGAATTTCCGCAAAGCTGCTCGTCGGAGGCGAATAGCCTGTTTACATTCTTTGCTGAACCAAGGTCTGTCTCGTTTATGAATTGTTGGGTTGTGTGGAATGCATGTTTTAGCTATATTTATAAGTTTTTTGGAGAATTCGGGAATAGTTTCGGTATTGTTTACTATGAGGTGTTTCTAACATTGAGAGCGAAATTCTTCCCAGTTAGCTTTATTTAACCTCCACCGGGGAAGGTCGTCGTCTTGAGGGTGCAAACTCTCGAGTACAATTGGGAAATGGTCGCTCCCACAAGTGTCGTCATACACCCTCCAGGTGAAATCAAGGAACAGTGAAGTGTCGCAGAGGGTTAAATGAATGGCTGAGTAGGTAACAGATGATGGATCCAGATGTGTTGGTGATTTTTTGTTGAATAGGCAGAGATTATTATTGTTAATGATATTTTCAAGAGTTTGGCCTTTGTGGCTTGTGCTTCTACAGCCCCACATGGTGTTATGGCTGTTAAAATCGCCAAGTAGAATAAAAGATGTGGGTAGTTGCTGTAATATGTTGTTGATTTCACTTTCATTTATGGCATCGTGAGGCGGAATATATATAGAGCAGATATTAATTATTCTGTGTAAAGTCACTTTGACAGCTATTGCTTGGAGTTGAGTGTTGAGGTGGATTTTGCTTTGAAGTAGGTTGTTCCTAATAAGGATTGAGACATCACCCGAAGCCCTATGACCGGTATTGTTGATGAAATTGTAACTTTGGTGGTTTTTTATTGTGATGTCATTATTGGTTTTAAGAAATGTTTCTTGAAGGCAGACAATGGCAGGTTGTTGTTGAGTCATCAATAAGAGCAGTTCGCTCTTATTGGCCTTGATTCCGTGGCAGTTCCACTGGATTATTTTGTGGTTCATTGTTAGGCCTTAGATCTGGACTGTTTGCTTGTTTATTTTTATGGCCTTTATGTTTATGTACTTGGGGGCTGTTTTCTGTTTCCATCTTTTCTAAAGTTTTAAATTTGTTACTCACGTCAACATTTTCATTTTGTTTTGGAGTAATTTTTGTCTTGTCTTTTTGTAGTTTCTTGTTTGGAGAGGTATCTGTAGAATTGGGTGGTCTTATTTGTTTAGTAGAAATAACTCCAAGACTCATGTGTGACAACACACGTGCTTTATTGCTGCCATCTTTTTCTGATTGTGTCCCAGTAAAAAGGCCCCTTAAGGCATTACCAATATTGGGCCGCTTATGTATATAAGTCGACCAACATCTCCCATACATACAAAAGTCTGAAGTGTTCATTTTATGCGAGTTTCCATTCACCATATCGGTTGGATGTCTTGCCTGCGGTGACTCTCTTCAGACGTGGTTGTCTTTCAGCCATGTCTGGTTGTTGCTGTTTGGTGTTTTATTCACTATCATTGCTGGTGATATCTTGTTTGTGGTTTGTTTTCGTCATGTTGCTATGTTTTGGTTTAGTTGTGAGTCTTAAGTGTCTCCTATTTCTCACTAGTCTTTTCCCATTTTCCAGTTCGATCATGTATCGTCCGTATTCAAACTTTTCTATGACAACTGCACTTCTCCAATTTTGGCTCTTGCCATGTGGCTGCACAGTCACCTGGTCACCTTCTCTTAATTCTATCAGGTCATGGGCATTTTTGTCATAGTATTTCTTTTGATGTTGTTTTGCATTTTGTATTTTAGTTTTTGTTTCTTCCACATTAAATGGGGATAGAAATTTCTTCATCGTAGGCAGTACACTTCTCAATTGTCTTCCAAAGAATCTCTGTGCTGGGGACATTCCTATGGATTTTGATGGTGTGTTGGTGAATTCTAGTATGGCCAGACAAGGATCGCTGTTTTCATTATTACATTTTTTTATGATGCCTTTTATTTGTTTTACAGCTGATTCTGCCATTCCATTGGAGTTTGACATCTCTGGTGAGCAGGGATTCCATCTAAATCTGCATTCATGGGCCAATTCTCTCATCATTTTGTTATCAAATTCAGGGCCCCCATCACTTACAACTTCTTCTGGAATGCCATATCTCATGAAGTGTTTCCTTATCAACTTGATTGTGCACCATGATGATGTTCCGTGGAGTTGATCAACCAAGGTGTAATTGGAGAAATAATCCACACAGAATAGGTATTTCCTTCCATCTAGTGTCATGGTATCGAGGCCAATATGTTGGAATGGGTATTCCGGCACTGGTCTTGTGATTAGTGTCTCTTTGATATTTCTTACAGAATATCTGCTACACTGTTTACAGTTGATATAACATTCCTGTAGTTCGTGCCTCATTCCTGGCCAGAAGATTGTGTCTAGAGCGCGTCTCATGTTACTTTCAACTGCTAAATGGCTTGTGTGTGCCTTCTTCTTCATGTCATTTCTCATTGAGGCAGATACAAAGACTTTGTCTTTATAAAATATTAGATTATCCTTTGTTGACAGGTACTATTTACCAACCCCTCCGCTCGGGTAGGATATGACACAAGGTCAATATTTAAGCGGAGTTTAACAGGTTTTAATTCAGAGTTTTCCTTCTCCTAGACCAGTTGCCTCACCAAGGCTGAAGAACCTAGTCCGTCCTACTATTTACCCATAGCTGGAGGGAGAATAAGGGGGTTCATACCTTTCCCAAGGGTATTTGCCCGAAAGTGAACGTAATAGCGCGACTGGAGTACGAACTCGCGTACTACGATTCCGCAGTTCATCGCTTTAACCATTACACCACGAGGACACCCCCTATCCTTTGTTGACAGGTAGTCTCTGAATTTATACAGGTGCTTCAACTCAGGTTCAAGGACTTTATATTGCATTGGGAAGCCTTGTTTAATTAGTTTTATGAGCTTCCGTAGATCCTTATCTTCTTTGGTGGCACTGACTAGCCTGTCTCTGGTCTGTTCACTTACAACAAGAAATTCTAATTGATTCACTTCACTGAAATTAAACTGGAAATTGTCATCCTCTACTGGAGCTCGCGAAAGAGCATCAGCAATGATTATGTCACTGCCTTTTTGTATGTTATTTTTTAGTCAAACTTTTGTATTGAAAGCACCATTCTTAACAGTCTTTTTGGTACTTCGCTTAGAGGCTTGTTGCTGATTGCTTCTAATGGTTTGTGGTCCGACTCTATTGTTACATGTCTTCCGTAACAATAGTCACTAAACTTGTGTAGTCCAAACACAACTGCTCTCATCTCTTTTTCAATTGATGCGTAGTTCTTTTCATAGTCGTTCCACACCTTTGATGCGTATGATACTGGTTTTCCATTCTGTAGGAGGACAGCTCCCACACCGACATCAGACATGTCAGTCTGTATCGTGACTGGCTTTTCTAAGTCATAGTAAGCCAAGATAGGTGTGTTTGCTATAACTTTCTTTATGTCTTCGAATGCTCTTTGTTGTACCTCCGCCCATTGGAAAATCTGGTCCTTCCGCGTTAGCCTATTTAGAGGTTCACATTTTGTCGTCAGTGAGTGATCAAATTTCGAGAGGTATTTAACCATTCCTATAAAGCGTCTTAGATTATGCAAATCGCGAGGTGCTGGGAACTCTATGATTGCCCGTATTTTTTCTTCATCAGGCTTCAAGCCTGTGTTAGTCAGTGTATGACTCATGTAAGTGACTTCCTCTGTGAGGAATTTGCATTTGTCGAGGTTAATTTTTATGTTTCTTTCTCTGCATCTCTGCAAATATGCCCGCAAGTTCTGGTTGTGGTTATTGATGGCTTGGTCTGAGTTGTTTCCAAATCCTTCAACCAGACAGTCATCTTGAATAATGCTAACCCCGTTTATCCCTTGGAACTGTTCGATCATTTTTGTTTGGAATGCTTTGCTGGCTGGTGTGATACCAATGGGTAATCTTTTGTATCGATAATTGCCCTGAGGCGTTCCGAAGGCGGTCAGTTCTCTTGCCTTGTCGTTCAACTTGCAATGGCAGTATCCACTTCTTACGTCCAATTTACTAAATTTTATTGCGTTTTTATTTGCAAACCTGTGTGTGATGGATTCCAAGCTTGGTACCTGGCAGTGGTAGTTGTTGATCAGTGCCTTGTTTAATGGTTTGGGGTCTAAACATATCCGAAGTTTTCCGCTGCGTTTTCTTTCAATCACATAGCTCTTGAGCCATGAGCTAGGTCCTTCCAGTTTCTCAATTATATTGTCCCTCATCATTTTTTTCTAGTTCTTGTTTAAATTGTTTTTCCAGTGCAAATGGGACACCTCTTATGGGTTGTTGTATAGGAACTGTGCCTGGCTCTGTTTGAAGTGTTAGTTCGCCTTCAAATTCCCCAACTCTCTCTTCAAAAACGTCTGGGAATTCTAGTAAAATCCCTTTGATGGAATCATCAATGTCTAGTTTTCTGATGTTTTTCAGGGCTTGTTCTTTGAGGTCATCGCATTCTACAGCTGAAACTGTCGAGTCAAACTGATCTAGGTTGAACCGTATTAAATTTAGCTTTTGGCAAAGACTACAGCTTAAAATTGGTTGTACCTTCTCATTCACAACCATGACTGAGGCTGTCACTTTTCTTCTGTTGACAAGGTTGATAAGTTCTACCCTCATTGTTTCTTCGGTTCTGACCTTTTTCCCTCCGTATACTGAAATATCAAGTTTCTTACCTTTTTTTAGTAAGTGCTCCATTTTGTTGTCCTTAACGAATGTTGAAGGAATTACATTTACAGTTGCTCCAGAATCTATTATGAATTTAATGGGCTTCCCGTTTAATTTTAAATTCGCATGAACTTTATGAATTGTCTCCCCTACAACGTGAAAACATTCGTTAACTTTTTGCTCGCTCTGGTTACCTTTGCAAATTTTTGATTTAGCGAAATGGATTTTTCTTTTGCATCTAAAACATTCCTGACCATAAGCTGGACAGTTTCTGGTTCATGTTACATGGCTTCTCTGACAATAAATGCAATCATATTGTTTTTTTCTTCCAGTCGCATTGATATCTTTCTCGTATGTGTCGTCATCAACATTTAATTTTTCGTATTTTTCAATTTTTTGCGACTGGATTTTACTTTGTTCTGCAGCTCTGCATCGGTTAATACACTGTGTCAGGGTTAAATCTGGTTCCCTCAGGAGAATTTCGCGCGTTTTTTTTTTATCGTGTATTCTTTTTATTATTTGTAATTTTATCATATCGTTCTCAGTGACGTTATTCCATTCACAATCTTTAGAGCTCGATTTCAAATTTAACAAATAGTCCTCAAAGCTTTCATCTTTATTTTGTTCTTTCCGTAGGAATTCCACTCTGTCTACAGTCAATGTTTTCATAGGTTTGCAGTAGTCCTTGAATGCTTCGATAACCATTTCAAGTTTTTTTCGTCATCATTTTCAATCGTTTCTCCTTTTGCATTTTTAATTGTTAGGGGTTTGTATATTTGTTGACCTTTTTTTCCTAAAGGTAAATAAACAAACTTCTTTTTTTCTTTTCAACATTTGCAGTTTTAGTGGCACTATCTCTACCCTCCCCTTCAAATTTCTGAAATTAAAAAAAAAAAAGATTCACTTCTTCAAGCCACTCGTTAAAGGCTTTATGCAAATTTCTTACCGTCCAGTTAAAACTTTGGGGTGGGTTGATTGACATCATCTTTTGATGTTTTAAACAAAGTAGTACTCACTCAGATTATCGTCAAGTTCGTCCTTCTGACACCATGTTTAGTAGAAATAACTCCAAGACTCATGTGTGACAACACACGTGCTTTATTGCTGCCATCTTTTTCTGATTGTGTCCCAGTAAAAAAAGCCTCTTAAGGCATTACCAATATTGGGCCGCTTATGTATATAAGTCGACCAACATTATTGGGATCTCCTATCTTTTGGTCTTGTTTTAGAAGGGGATTTCTCCGTGACACATTTAGTTGGCTGTGTGGTTGGTGATAGCTCCATGTTCTTTTCTAGATCGGTCTTAATCGTGGAGGTGTGTGAGTGTGCAGGTGTCTTCACTTTGTCGGCTACAAGATCTGCCTTTGTAGTTGATGTCTCTGAAATTTTGTTAGTATCAAGGGAGGCTCTTATTTCATTGATATAGCCTTCCCAGTCACCCGGCTCCAACTGAATCAATTCTTTTACTATCCTCTCGTAATTATATTGGGTTTTATTGCGCAGGACCGCTTGAGAGTAGGTTGTGGTCTTAGGTCCTAATATCATTTTCCGCGCTTCGTTAAATAGGATGTTGTTCCTGTGTTTTATTCCCAATATTTCTTTTTCCAGTTTCCAACTCTCACAGGATCGCGCATAGACGGGATGATCGCCTCCGCAATTCGCAAACTTATACGGACTGTTACAATTGTCAATGTGGTGGTCAGGATCTTGTGCACATTTGCTACATACTTGTCGACCTCTACAATTATCCTCGTGAGGGCCATATTTTTGACAATTGTAGCAACGCAATGGTTTGGGTATGAATTGCTCAACTCTCTCCATTGTGTAGCCTGCTTTTATCCTCTCCGGTATTTTAGGTTGGTCAAATGTCATTATGTAGGTGTTAGTTTCAATGAGTTTACCCTCTTTTTTGATTGTAACTCTCTTTACTTCTGTTACACCTTGTTTCTTCATTTCTTTTTTTATTTCATCAATTGTGCATAATGACAATTCCTTACTTCTTACAACCCCTTTACTTATATTCAAGGATTTGTGAGGGTAAGTTTTTACATTTATAGTATGGAATTTTGTCATCTTCAGGAGGAAATCGGCATTTTCCCTTTTATCTACTTCAACGAGCAAAGTTTGATTTTTTATTTTTTATTTTTTGCGTGGACGGGCGTTATATTACTAGATATTACCTTTTTCAATTAAAAAAAGGCGATAAGTTTGTTATTGGCGTTTCCGTGGATTCAATTATGATGAATCTGGGGAAACTTGCCACACCTTCGTAGTCCGATTCAGTTTCCGTTAGGGTACGTTTCAGTTTTTTTGACGAAGAAAAAGCCATGATTGGTAATTGTTATTCACTGGTCCTATGCTCCACCAGCCACCATGGACTCCAACTTGAGAAGGGAATGAACCAAGGGGGCAACCCATTCGCCTTGGCTGAGACGGGGATACAATACCAGTATACTCATGCAAAGAGTATGACTCTGAGCCTCTGCCAAAAATATGCTTTTTTAAAAAGCGGTCATAAGTCCTACCTCAGCACAATTGACCCTCAGCCCCCGCCTTCTACCACGTATGGAATAAAGGGTTGGAAATAGTTCCGCAAAAGTAGATCAAATAGTTCCACAAGAGCAGATTGTATGATACGATCAGGAAAGTAAAAAAAACAAACAAACAAAAAAGACAAAAGCACATATGTGCTAGGGCATGTCGGGACCAGCCGATTGATCGGATCGGGCCCAATCCGACCGCCCGTCAGACCAAGTAAGGGCCAAAGTGATGTGTTGCACGCCATTGACCACTGTCACCGGATCAATGACTGCTCAACCACCAGGGATCCGTCCTAGCGCCTTATAGGTCGCCACCCACGGCCAACAGGTGGCCTCATTGGGGGGGGTCTTAGCCCTCTGCAGAGGTGCAGTCGGCGTATTCTACAGCCCCAGCCGACAGGGCGTTCCAGTGTAGAGAAGACATTGTACTTGGCTATACCTTCTACCATTTTTGCAATGTAGGATAAGCATCCAGTTCGGTAAATCTGTTTATCGTACTGCTATAATCAACAACCATTCTTTTCTTATGATTTTCATTGGACGTCACTAATACTTGAGCTTGCCTTCTTTTAACATTCTAGCTGTTTCTTCCTTTATAAATTTAGTATGAGCAATGGTATAGCGGCGTGATTTAGTCGCAATAGGCGTTGTTTTAGGAGAGAGGTGCGAGAAGAGAGGCGGAGGAGGAATATTTAGGGATGGAAAAGGGTTATTTTTGTTAACAGCTCCAATAACAAGTTCAGCCCCTAGACCATTAAATTTCAATGTCACTTTATTGTATTTTTTTAGGATATCTTTTCCTATAATTATGTCAGTAAGGAGATCTTTAATTAGTTCCACTATTACACCAGAATGCGTCTTATTTTCTAGTGAAATATCTACTGTTGTCTTGCCAATGATTTTAGCATGTTGAGTAGGATCTGCTAAAGCTATTGTTTTTTGTTTAGGTATAATAAAAAGATTTAATTCTTTAGCAATATTTTTGCGAACGAAAATCCCTTCACTGCCGGAATCGACCATGGCATTAACGATATAGCTATTTATTTTACATTTCGTTCATGTAATGTCTTTCGTTTTTGTTCCAAATCTGGCGAGGCAGGGTGGGGAAGCGTCAGGTTCGTAAAGTGTAGCAGCTGTAACTGAAGCTCTGGATACAGTAATATATTGTTGTTGTGGGTGTTAGTATTCATTATTAGGCTTGGAGATAAAATAAGGCATGCGGGTTTTAGTTAAGGTATATTTATTCTAAATCGGCAGAGTGTGGGTATGTATTCCTACGCCAAGGGGTTGTAATCTTGCGCGTAGAGAAATAGTCCGTGTTATTACTACATCCCCCTTACCAATGGAAAAGAAGGATGTTGCTATATTCCTTGTTTATTTGTTTTGGGCCTGTGTATTTCACGGCCACTTCTTGTTGTGTCGCATATTGGCTGTTTTATATTTCTCTGGTGTGAGATGTTGTTTGTATTTGTGAGTCCTTTTTGCAATGAAGTGATGTGGTCATTAAGATGAATCTGTTTATGGCTGGATGTTCCTGCTGCTCTTATTTGGACTTTGTTTTGTCTTTTTGATTATCCATCTGGGAGTTGAAGGATGTATGATCTGCGTTCTGCACATCTACTTGTGATTGTTGCTGGTTTCTATTTCCCAGTTTAGTTTTCCAATATACGTACATTTTGCCCAGGGACAAGTGGTGGTAGATCATGTGCTGTTCTATCATGATACATTTTCTGCATATCCTGTCTGTGTTTCAGTTCTTCACGGATATAGTCAGTGTTGGAAAATCTTGGGGTTGAAACTTTGGCAATTAAGTTTGATCTTAAAATGAGATTGTTTAAGAGTTCAGCTGGACTTAGAAGGTTGTGGTTGATTGGTGTTGTTCGCAAACACAGCATTGCTAAGTTAGGATCTCTTCTGCTTGCTTAGCCTTAATTGAGTCTGGCCATCCTGCTGTTATGATTCCTTGTAGTTGATCAACTACTGGATCAGCCTTCGTTTCTTTTCTTATCTCATTTAGGTATAGATATGAGGTGAAATGGTTAATTGTTTAGCGCTATATTTTTTTAAGGCAACAAATGAATTACGAAACTTTGCTTTAACAACACACAACAACGAAAGTACTTTAATTGCAGCTTTGAATATTTGATTTGTTCTTGGTGCTGCAAGACTCGTGGTGTTTAGGCTTGTTAGTTTTGGAGACGCGATAGCTTAGCGGGATGTTGTTATGGCAGCGTGTTGTTGGACGTCTGAGGGAAGTATTCAAAGTCACCGTGTCGAGAGCGGAGTGGCGCTCGGATCGACATAGTAAATTTTTGGGGGTGACCAGAAGTGGTGCCTGTGGAAGGCATGCTGAATGTTTCTAATTTATGTTCAACTGGGATTCCTCGTAAAGAATCCATAAATTAGATGGTTCCCTCGTTGAGTGTCCATGTTGCTGCTACTAGTGAGATGTCCACACTAACCACAGTGAGATGTCCACATTGGGTGGCTTGTTTAGCTAAAAAGCATCGCTAAGCAGGGACGACCAGAGGCACGACTGCTCCGGTCGCTGTCTCAAGCTGAAGAGAGAGTGTTTGGCCGCTCACCCGTTTTGCTAGCCGGAAATGAAGGTCCGGGCTGAATAGGATATGTCATCCTGATTGGGTGAAATTCAGTGTTGAATTAAACTGCGCGCCAAACCAAATACGAGTTTTTCCTCTTCTCTACATAGGCATTCACTCCTGAATCTGACCAAATCGACTCTAATGTCTAGGTCGATTGTATCGGTATTTTCAGTGCTAGGGAGACGGCTTAGAGTATCAGCTAGAGTCATTTCCTGTCCTGGAATGTACTCGATTTGCATCTGGTATCCCTTTAGTTTAATTATCATTTGCTGTAATCTAGGGGGTGCACTATTAAGTGGCTTTTGTAGTATCATGACAAGTGGCTTATGGTCAGTGAGTACTTTGAATTGATGTCCACATAGATATATGTGAAATCTTTGGACACCAAATACAATTGCAAGAAGTTCCCTTTTTATGCATGCATACCATTTTTCTGCGTCTATTTGACACTTTGATGCATATGTGATAGGTTTTTTGTTTTGTATTAGTGCAGCTCCAAGTCCTTTCAGGCTTGCATCACTTAGTAACACTGGTATTTCAGTTGTGTTAAAGTATGTTAACGTTGAGTCTTGACTGATTACTGTTTTGAGTCTCTCAAAACATTCCTTGTGGTCTTCTTCCCACAAAAAGGGTGCATCTTTCCTCAACAGTCCTCGTAGAGTGTGTCTTGTCAGCCAGGTTAGGAATAAACGGTGATAGGTATGTGATAAGACCTAAGAATTCTTGTAGCTCTTTTTTGCATGTTGGTTACGGCATGTTTTGCAGGTTTTTGAGCTTTTCTGGGTCAGGGCTGACACCATTTTCACTATATATCATTCCAAAGAAAGATATGCTTTTTGATTTGATTTTGCATTTTGTTGAATTAAACACAAGACCATTTTCGGCGGCTATTTACATGAACCTATGTAGAATCTTATCGTGTTCTTCTTTTGGTTAAGCATAGACAACGACGTCATCAGTGATTTCTATAGCGCCATCAACTTGCTTAAGTATTTGATCCATCTTCATTTGGAAGATGTCTTGTGATACGCTCAATCCGAATGGTAACCGCTGAAAGTGTGAAGGTAACGTACCTGGGCATTCGAAGCGCGCACGAACGTGTCTGGCTTGTCGAAGGGAAACCGATATGGCTGCCGCGAGCATATTTGACGAGGGGAGATCTCGAACCAGCGAGAGGTAATGTACACGTATGCAAATTAGTGTGAGAGCTTACGAACATACAAATACGCACGGTAACGGCTGAAAGGCATGAGTGTTCTAAGTGCATTTGCCCGACGAACGCGTTACAACTCAACGAAGGAAGGAGAGAACCAGAAGGAGAGAGAGAAGGAAGGAAGGAAGGAAGGAAGGAGAACTAGGGAGAAAGCGAGAGAGAAGGAACAGCTACTGAGAGAGGGAGAAAGTGCTCGACTCAACACGCCCTGAAACCAACAATAGTGGTCTCTGTTGGATTGATACAAGAATCAGTTTCCTATTGCTTTTTACGCCCGCTCTGGACAACAGAAAGCAGTACCTGCCATAAGGGGATTGGAACGTTTTTAACAATTGCGATTCATTGTCGAGATGTATAGACCAATAACCAGCATTGGCGTCAAGTTTAGAGAATATCTTGGCGCCTGTAGAATGGTGAGTTATCTCTTCTATGGTCAGTGTTGCATGGTGTGGTCTTCTGAGCGCTGTATTAAGGTCTCTTGGGTCTTGGAAATTCTCAAACTCCCATATTTTTTATGTGAGTATGTTAGACTGTAAGTTCAGTTACCTTTCTTATTATCTTATTTTTGACCATGTTATCAAGCTCCTGTTTTATATAGTCTTTAAGTGTAATTGGGGTTTTTCTAGGTGCGTCAATATGTGGATGTATGTTTTTGTTGACCGATAGTCTGACTGCATCTGGCATGGAGCTTGTTTAACTTGTTTAGATGTATCCTGATCAGTTTGACATTTCGTCAAACTGATCAGGATACATCTGCATCAGGTCTTTGGTTGCATTTATCCGTGTTGCTGCAGGAGTTTGGAACGCATCTTCTTTCTTGACTGTGCAGTGAAGGGTAAATGGTTTGAGCTGTTCCAGCGATGGTAGCCCTAGTACTGCTGGCCCTTGTACGGCCACAGTGTGGAAGGTGCTGACATGCCAGTCTGATTTGTTGTATTGATAGGGTATTTTGATGTTACCAAAGTATTTTATTGGTGCGCCGTTATAAGCTATCAGTTTTTTGTTGATAAATTGTTTTTTTTGGGGAAATAATCTGTGTCCAATTTTTCTGGGAACATTCTACAGAATTTAGAAACTGGTAGGGTGTTCCCTTGTGCCCCTGTGTCGATCTTCAGACGCGACTTGTGGATGCCATTTCGATTTGGCAATTTAATGTTAATGAGTACGAAAGCTTCATCTCTTTGGGTCATATTAATATAATTGAACGTCAGGCTTTCCATTTGTTCCTCAGCTTCTCTGTTGTTGTATACTGCATCAGTTTTCACGTACTGTTTTCTCCTATATTGTGGTCGATAGTGAGATTTTGTTTTTTTTGTGTTCTCTGCTTTGTGATCTCGGCCTTTGTTTTTGTTTTATTCCGTTTGATACTGATGCCCGGTGGTTTGCTTTACCACATGTGTTGCATTTTCATCCGAATGCTGGACAAGCTTCACGGAGAAAAGCATGGCTTTTACCACATTTGAGACAATCATTTGACATAGTAGAACGTATTGGTGTTCTTATGGCTTGTATATTAGTATTATCCACATCATTATTATTCATCATATCCCTCAGTTGTTTAATGTGAATGTTGGAAGCTTCATATGTTTTGCCAATACTAACAGTTTCTTCCAGGTTTAGTGTGTTCTTAGTAACTCCTTTTGGAAGTCTGCAATGGGAGTGCTGGCGATAATAAGTTCTATTATCCGTTGCTGTTGCTCATGTTCTGTTAACGAACATCTCTGAGTCATTCGCCTGCATCTGTTGACAAAGTCGTCTAACGATTTCTCAGCTTCCTGTTTATAAGTCACTAATTTCAAACGGTTTATTCTGAAATTTTCTTTAGGTTCGAGTTGTTCAATGAACTTATTAAAAATAATTTTTTGGAGTACGTTTTTCTTCCTCCGTTAATAACCATGTGTTGTATTTTTTAAACCTTCATTCCCAACTCTCAATAGTATGTAGTTCTATTTTTATTTTATTGACAACAAAATACAACTCCATCCGCTGTTTAAACAATTTAAATGTTTCAGCTAGATTTGAGGATTGCCAGTCCATTTAAGGGATATCATTATTAGCCATTATAAAAGTTCTACGTTGAACATGTTTACAAAAAATATGCAAATTCAAGATGGCGGTATCACGTAAAAAAACGACGCACGTGGCAATAATTAAAAAAAGAGGTTGAATTATTTACCTGACAGGTTTTTTCTTGAGATTCTGTAAAAAGACAACGTTTGGTTGCTTTTTTTTTCGATTTGGGTTAATGGGCTTTTTGTCCAGAAGTGTCATCGGTTTGTTTCTTTATACACGGATTTTCGGAGTTGTTTTTAGCCTATAGGATACACATTTCTTCTAGTCTTAAAATAAGCAATAAAAACATACTTAAGAACATTCTAGAAATTTTGGATCAAACCCGCATTAGCATTTAAATTACATTTTTATATTTTTCAACCAATCAGCTAAAAACATGGAATAGAACATTCTAGAAAATTAGGATCGGAAGTGAACTAACAGAAAATATTTAGGCTCGAAAATAAAATAGTAAAATACAAATCTGATTGGTCAATAAATGTCTACGCGCCAAGATTTTAGGGCGATTCTTTGATCCACCTGTAGGATATAAATAACACAGAGTTAGGAAGCCAGACACACAAGACACAAGCTTACACACAAACGAAGACAGACGAACACAAGCCACTAAGCCAGTAGCCGATACTATGTCCAACCAATTCCTTTCCTTCCTCAACTAAAGTTCATGACCTCTTTTCAAATGGCCGAGAATTATATTCAAAAGGAAAACCCGACAAACTTTCTTTCATCAACGAGACACGCTGTCGCCACAATCATAAAACACGCTATAAACTTAATGTAAGTAAGAACGACTTATTTACGGACTCTGATAACATGAACATACACACATCTTTCAACAAATTTATTCTCTTCTTCAAACTTTATTTTCCAAAAGGCCATTTACACATCATGTATTTTGTTTTTCATATTCTGTTATATACATATTAAATTGTTTGTTATTTAATGTTCGTTGTGTTCTATTCCATTTCTTTTACGCGATTGTAAAGTTTTGTGTTGTGTTTGTGGTGGGAATAATTTAGAGAGCAATCTACTGAAATAACCAAATTACATACTCCCCCCACAAGCTTTTGAATGTTTTTTTTTCGTTTTTTAAGCCTTTAAATGTCTTTTTTACCATCCCGGGTGCCACCTTGTAATATATTGTTGTTATAGGTGTTAGTATTCATTATTAGGCTTAAGGACAACATAAGGCATGCGTGCTTTAGTAAAGGCATTTATTCTAAATCGGCAGAGTGTGTGTATGTATTCCTATACCAAGGGGTTGTAATCTTGCGCGTAGAGAAATAGTCCGTGTTATTACTACACATACCTTAGCCCAATGTCCTTTTTTACATTTTTTGCACTCGGCGTTACGCGCCGGATATAGCAGCCGCGAATGGCGTGGGTTCCCACAGAAGAAACAAGCACTAGACTGTTGAATATTTTTCCGTATAGTGGCTACATGGACAGCTTCTGGATGACTTATAGTAGCAGCCATCGTATTATTACTATTTTCGTAGCATTCAGAGTGTTTTACCGCTTGTTCCAGTGATCTAGCCATAGCATACGTTTCTTGAAGAGTGAGTGAGGATCTTTCGAGTAGGCGTTGGTGAATAGAAGAGGAGGTGATGCCGCTGATGAATGCGTCCCGTATATATTGTCTTTTATTTTTCTCGGCTGTGACGGCTTGGAAATTGTATGATTTAGCAAGAACTTCCAATTAGAGTATAAAAGCATCGATAGTTTGGGCAGGTTGTCTTAGAATTAGCTGCTGATGATATGAAGTTCACCGGTTTAAATATAAGCAGTGTCTAGTGCTTTTATAGTACTATAGTAGTCATTGGTGTCGCTTATTATGTCGTATACAGCTGCGGATATGGTGTTGATTTGAGCGAAAAAGTTTTTAGAGGTATTCCCGATCTCGATGTCTTTACCAATCACACTCAGATAATTTTCGAACGTCAGTTTCCAATGCTTGTAGCGCCTTTCTGATAGCGGAGTTGATGGTTCCATGTCAAATCTCTCCAGTCACAGTATCCTGTCCATTTTTTTCTTCTTTTGACTTTTAGCGATTAAAATTGTCGTGAATTAAAAAGAAATAAGTCAAGTCACGCATTCCTTAGCAAAGGTTTTAGTCGCTAAAAGTGCACCTATAAATAATACATGGTTTATATAATCTTTACTAAAGATTTTTTTAGACAGGTTCAAGTTCATCGAGGGGGTGGGAAGGATGTTAAAACCATATCAGGCATAAAATGAATTAGCTAACATATACCTAAAAGAACAAAATCAAATCGATAAGATTAGAGACTCGGTTGAAGATAGACAATCTAGGATAGCATGGCAAACGATAAACGAAATGTGCAGAAGGAAGAGCACAGCGAAAGTTAAACTGAAAGCTACTAGCCAACAAGAACGAATACAACTATGGAAACCATATTTCGAGAATTTACTCGGAAACCCACCGAAAGTTACTCAAGAATCAATCCTGAGAATTATTAGTAAACAATTAGACATCAAACTAGGACCGTTTACGCAAGAAGAACTCGACTCAGTACTAAGAAAAATTAAAAACAGAAAAGCAGTAGGGCTTGATGAAATACTCCCAGAAGTATGGAAGGCTAAACAATTTGACAACATACTGCTCCGACACACCGTATATAATCAAAACACAATAGACAGATTGACAAAGGGGTACATCCTCCTCTTCCCTAAAAAGGGCGACATCGGATTAGCCAAGAACTACTGAGGTATAATCCTTACATCCATAACGGCCAAGATATACCATACTCAACTACGAAACCGTATAGAACCCAAAATCAAGCACATACTTAGAAAGACCGAAATGGCTTCCGGAGAAATAGATCCACATCACAAATTTTGACTATCCATCGAATTTTTGAAGGTGTACGAGCAAAAAACCTAGAGGCAACAATATTATTTGTCGACTTCGCCAAGGCCTTTGACTCCATTCACTGAGGAAAGATGGAGCAAATACTACTCGCCTATGGCCTACCCAAAGAAACCGTTGCAGTCATAATGATGCTACATAGAAACACCAAAGTAAAAGTCCGCTCCCCGGATGGAGACACAGACTACTTCAACATTGTAGCAGGTGTGCTGCAAGGAGACACCATAGCTCCATACCTCTATCATCTATCTTGACTACGTGCTTAGAACATCTATTGATAAAATGAAAGAAAACGGTTTCAAGCTAACAAAGGAAAGAAGCAGAAGGTACCCCGCAAAAACAATTATGGATGCCGACTACACCGATGACATAACACTTCTGGCAAATATACACGCTCTAGCTGGAACCCTGCTTGAACGAGCAGCTGCAGGCATAGGCCTGCATATCAATGCACACAAGACGGAATATATGTGCTTTAATCAAACAGGCGACATCTCCACACTAAACAGGAGCCCTCTGGAACTAGTAGACAGTTCCATCCACCTAGGAAGTAGTGTCTCATCAACACGACACATATAGATCATCAGTATCAAAACAAATGAAACGGTCCACAATCCAGCTCGGCTCGCAATTTACCAGAGCTCAAATCCAGAGACTCAGCATGCGTCCTTTCAGACAATAAATGGAAAATGAAGGAAAGGGTGCTTAAGACACTCAAATATCCAAGCTCATGCCTAGTAGAGACTGGGAAATTTATCCAAGTTAGATGCAATCTAAGAATGCTGCGAGCAATATCAAACAAGTCCTGGAGGCAGCGCCCCACAAGACACCAGCTGTACGACTACTTACCACCCATCACGAAAACTATCCAAGTTAGATGAACCAGGCACGCAGGACACTGCTGGAGAAGTAGGGATGGACTCATAAGTTACATACTCCTGTGAACCCCTTCACATGGACGAGCAAAGGCAGGACAACTGTTGACCTCTGACCCGGCCAGACATACCATTCCAAAGACGGCGGAAGTGCATATTCCATTGGCGTGGGCGAGCTTGGCTGACAATATGGGACAGGGTTCAAATCCCACGGTACAGTCATAGACTGATTCACCGGAAGAGAGTGCCTGTGGACTGCATGACAGTTATTTCCGCTCAATGACGATCAAACATGCCTTTCCAAAGAGGGCGGAATTGACACATTCCGATGGCCATTTATGGGGAGATATTGAGAGGGCAATTGAACTATTATATAACTCGGTGAAGACAGGAAGTCAGTTAGTTTTGGAGACCAGACCAGTTTGGAGACAAGATGTGGTGGAGAAAGCCAGCACCCAGCAGAGAGCTGGGCCCCCGGGCCTCCGGTTGAGCAGACCTGGAAACTGGGAAAGAGACGCTGATGGCCATAAGAGTGGGGGTCAACATGTTGCAGTTCTGTTTGGTCTCCAACTCCCTCTCACACACAAACCTTTCAAATAAAGTGAGAGGTATATTTTTCTAAGAACTGTGTCGTCGTCTTTATTGTGTTGTTGTGTTTATGCATGCATCTGCATATGAGTATACAACACAACCAGCTAGAACCTACGTACAACAGCTCTGTGCCTATACAGGATGTAATCTTGAAGACCTGCCAGAAGCGATGGACTATAGAGAAGAGCGGCGGGAGAGGGTCAAGGATATCCATGCTGATGGCATGACATGATGATGAATAAGATAATTTATCGTTATACAATCAAAACTAATGTATTCAATCTCTTCTCTCTTTTGGGTTTCCTGCCATATTTGTTGATAGTTTTTGACTGTCCACCAATTTTCCTAAGAATTCAAAATCATCAATTTTTTTGGTATGTCCATTAGAAATGAAAATTACCATCTAGAGATTACAAGGTTTATATAAACTGTAGCAATGCAAGCTCATATCAAATGCTAAATATAAAATAAACATTTTTCTTGTCATACTCTTCTTGCATCTTTATAGTTACTGTCAACTTCAAGAGATTGAAATAAAAATGATTTTGATCAAAGTTACTATTAATGACTTTTGTTTTCAATATCTACAACACAATGATCCTGGGCACTTAAACTAACCCAATTTTTTCCTCAAACCATAACATTTATATTATGCCAGAATGAGAATTATGGTAGTTTATGTAAATTTTTGAAGCACAAGCAAATGTAGTTATTTGATATTTTTATGTTTTTAATAACTCAGTGATATAAACAGTAAACATTTTGATGTCACAATATTAAATAATGTGTCCATACACACACACCACATGTGCAGGCATACAGGTAACCAACTTTATATATATATAACAATTCTTGTACTTACAGCAACCATAGACTTCCAGGAGTTTACTGATATCTGGAACTTTAGCACAACCTGTATTGTTGTAACATTCAATTGCTTTCTGTATTGCCCTGGAAATTTGAAAAATTTTAATAATTAAACATGTTTTGAAGCTGGGACTAAAGAGTACAAAAAAACTGATAAATATTAAATTAGGTATATTGACACTGTATACCCACTCATCTGCAAGACAAATTAATCAAATATTTGAATGAAGTACATTTAAAATGTCTGCTTTTACTTTAGTTGTAACATTAACCTCTTACATCATTAGAAAAACTATATTTGTTATGACACCAGTTTCAATTTCAAGGAAACATATTGTGTATGATATGTGACAAAACAAAGATTATCCTCTAAAATGAGGTATCTAATCTTTTGTATCCCATGTGACTTTTTATCTACATATGTTCAGATCATGACATTCTTTACTATATATATATATATATATATATATAGCATTTTATATAATTTGTTGATTTAATATAAAAACAAGATCAGCCTCATTTTATTTATACTGACATTTTCCAAATATGAAAATAGGCACAGACAATAAAAGGAAAAGATTTAACTTGGACAGTTTGTAACAGATATACAAAACAAAAAGACTTACATGAAGTGAATAATGGAGTGCATTAAAGTTCAAAAATTCAAATAAATAATAATGATTCTTGGAATGGTGGAAGAATTATTGAAACTGCTATCTTCTGACAATGCTCACCTGGAACCATAGAGACTCAACGCCTCTATCCGCTGCACCACGGGCCCCGAAGGGCAATCAAGAATGGATTTTTTGGTCTTATAAATCCTACCCAAGCCGGCCAGAGGTTTACTTGGTCAAAAACGTGGTGTGATAGACAACAACTATGGAAGGCAGTAATTACTGGGGATACGGTTACAAGACTCAGCATTCCTATCCGAGGTCATGGTAAATCACCTGAAGAAGGCCAGCGGTGAAATTTGGCCGAAATGTAGTGAAAGAAGAAACAACACAAAAAAATACCAAGATAAGGACAAAAAATCCTCAATAAATAAAAATTAATTCTCAGATTAAGAAGCCTCATCTCAAAATGATTCCAATTAAAGATAAACATAAGAGGTATTTAGAAAGACTGGCAACAGCATCATCATCATCAGCAGCAGCAGCAGCATCTACATCCTCATCCTCCTCTCCCTTCTTCTTCTTCTTCTTCTTCTTCTTCTTCTTCTTCTTCACATCTGCTGACTTTGTTTGGTATATGACTACTTAGCTTCTTGGCACAGACTGACACCTTTTTTTTTTTTTTTCAGCCTTTTTATCTCTAACTGATAAGATCACATGGACAAATAAATTTTTCTTTCAAGAATTGTTTTGATAAAATAACTCACTGGTTGGTTATAGAATATTCTTGGAGAGAGAAAGGACATTACATTTATTCTATACTCTTCATCTTTTATGTGTTTGATTTTTATTACACACTCTCTCATTAGTTTGAAAATGTTTTAAGAGTAGGGAAAAAAATTAGGATTCTTTCTTTCTTCTTTTTTAAGTTTTTTTTTTTTAAATATTGTAAATTTTAAGAGTCCTTTTTTATGACAAATAATTTTTATACAAGTTACTTGAACATATTGAAATAAAAATCATCTTTATACTTTATGAAAATTTTGTTGGTTTGGTTTGGGTTCTTGTTTTAATGGCATATCAATCTTCGTGGTTTATTTAATGCCAAAGCCATCTTTGTCGAAGAATAGCAGTGATATTATTCAACCCATAGCTGGGCGGGGGTATTTTGGAATTTGCAAATCATCAGTTAAAAATAACTTGAATGTTATTGGTTTATTTGTAAAGTTGGACTGTTACTGTTCCTTTGTGGGTATTTAAATGACTGGGTGGTTTTTTCTTTCGTTAGTCTGTCAGTTTGTCCATTGGTAAAAAGTTGAAAGCAGGGTCTTCTTTTTCACAGGCCACACAATTTGTAAGTCAATTTGTCAGAAGTTGAAGGCAAGGTCTGCCTTTTCACTGGCTCCAGAATCTGTCAGTTGCTGAAAATTTGAAAGCAGAGTATGCTTTTTCAAGGGCTCCTCAGTCGGTCAGGAGGGGTTAAAGCTAGTCTGCCTGCCAGCCAGCTAGCCAGTTATGAAGGGTGGAAAATCAGGAGCTGCATTTTCCCCAGATTCTATCGGTCTACCAGGAACTGTGTAAAATTTACAATTAACTAAGTGAGAGTTAATTGGTTTCCATACTAGAAGAGAAGCCAAGTGTAGCACTATATGGGTGGCCCGAGCAGACGATTCCTTTGTCTGTTTTGGCGCGAAACCAGATAAAGGATTTTCGGACCTGAAATCTCGCCGTATCCGGAAGTGGTAAGGGGACGCGAAAGAGAGTTGGCTGGACAAAGGAGCTGAGAGGCAGTTGGCGACGGGACAGCAGAGAGGCGAGCCAGCAGAAGAGTTGGCGTGGAACCACGGACAGATGTGGTCGACTCCGGAGACAGTAGGAGACAAGATAGGGTCCAGTGAAGAAGATCGAGTCAAGAGATGCCGGCATTCCAGTTGCTTTGTGGAATTTTCGCTAGTAACCCACGCTAGGGTTAGTCTGCACATGCATGTAGTGTTGCATACTCCTCCTTCTGCTCTTGGTTAACCCCAAGCTTTGTTCGTGTTTGTTCGTCTGTTTTATTTTCTCCTGTCCCCCGATCGTATTCTTGTGGTGGCAAGAAATGTGCATTACCCGCCTCAAACCACTAGTTGATCACCGGCCGGCCGTAAGAAGTGGAATGGTTAGAAGACTGATCTAATGTGGTGGGGGTGAGGGCGTAACGTTACACAAGAATTGGTTTATTTCCAAAGGAAACAGAAAAGTTGCAGAATTCTCCCAACTCAATGTGAGTAAGTCTTGTGAGACATTTTATAAGAAGAAAGAGTTAATGGGTTTCTGCTGTAGAGAAGCCTTGAATTGGTTTCTTTCTGAAGGAAACAGAGAAATTTCTGAGTTCTCCCTATTCAACGTGAGTAAGTTATGGAAGACATTTTTTTTTTTCAAGAAGAAAAGACAGTGGAAAAAATTTAATGAAAAGGGTTAAATTCCTCAAAGCACCATCCTTCAAAATTGTCTAGACAGCCGGGGAGAAAAGGATACTACTAACTGGAAGAGGGAAGAAAATCTTTCTTGGCCTGAAATAATAAGTGCCAGAAATTTGAAACAAGGAAAAAAAAAAAAAAGAGAATTTTGCATTCAGACACTATATTGGTATTTCAGTGAAAAAATGACAAGTAAAACAATTTGACTTTCTAATTCAATCCTTTTATTTTATTTTTTGTGTTAAATCAAAATGTTAGAGTGTTCGCCAATGGCCCGGGAGACCTGGGTTCAATCCCAGGTCGAGTCATACCAAAGACTCAAAAAATGGTACTTGATGCCTCCTTGCTTAACACTCAGCATTATAAGGTACGGATCAAGGGTAAAGTAGAGCAATCCAGGGAAGGAGTAGCGCCCTCCCCTACACATTGGTGTAGTAGCTATCGAAAAGGGAGCCTTCGGGTTACCCTCGACTATGGTCGCCAACAACAACAATGCAAGGCAAAATTTGTGCACTGTCAGAGGAAATGTATATATTAGAATTACGAGGTGCCTTCAATAAGTTTCCAGACTTTTTGTACAGGCATTTAAAATTAGACTCTATGTTATTGCTATACATCTTATGAGACTCTATGTTATTGCTATACATCTTATGAGATCACTGACCAATTTTTATGATTTCAGCTTCAAATGAACAGCTACAGCAGCCATTGGAATACACCCTACTAAAGCCTGATTGTCACAGCTGGTGAATTTCAAAAATGCAATCTGGATGTGAGGACACTTTAGAAGAACGATATACAGTAAACTTCTGTTTTAAACTTGAAAAAATACCACAGAAACGTATGAGATGCTTCAGACTGCTTTTGGAGCAGCTTGCATGAATCGAGCATCAGTTTTTGAGTGGCATTACAGATTCAAGGAAGGCAGGGAGTCTGTGAGGGATGATGAGAGGTGTGGGAGGAGTAAGGAAGTCACAACACCAGAGTTGATTGGCCAAATAAAGAATTTCATGGATAAGGGCCGTCGTGTGTCTATAGAGACAATAAGTGCACAGTTTGATGTCAGTGTTGGAACTGTGCACACAATTATTCGTGAGGAACTGAAGATATGGAAGAATTGCGTGAAGTTTGTCCCAAGGGTACTCAGAGAAGATCAGAAAGAAAGACGTTGTCATGACAGCAGGGAGATGGTTAAGCTGATCAATTCAGATCCCGCAGTTCTTGATGCTCTGGTGACCTGCGATGAAAGCTGGATCTACTGCTATGACCCAGAGACCAAGAGACAGAGTTCCCAGTGGAAGCATGCTGGCTCTCTCAGACCCAAGAAGGCCAAACAGAGCAAATCCACTCACAAACTTTTGATGATCCCTTTTTGACAGCACTGGCATGATCTACATGCACTGGATTCCCACTGGACAGACAGTCAACAAGGAATACTATGTTGAGGTTTTAAGGGAGTTCAGGAGGAGATTCCGTCGGAAGAGGCCAGCACTCTTCAAATTGAGTCAGTGGCATTTCCACCAGGACAATGCACCAGTATACAACTCCATCCTTGTCACAGACTATTTGAGCAAGATGGGCATCAAGACAGTTGCTTACCCTCCCTATAGTCCAGACGTTTCTGCCTGTGACTTTTGGTTATTCCCTAACCTCAAGGAAAAACTTAGAGGCTGTCGTTATGAGACAATTGAGGAGATGAAAGAGACTGTGACAAAGGCCACTGACACACTTACACAAGAGGACTTCCATGGGGCCTTCGAGAAGTTGTTGGAATGGTACAACAAGTGCATTGCAGCCGGAGGAGATTACTTTGAAGGGGACTAGAGTTTCATGTGTGTACTATCAATAAAGTGCCCATACGAAAAGAGTCTGGAAACTTATTTAATGAGCCTTGTATGTCCATTGAAATAAATTCTTTAGTAACAGGATAAGCGCATTTGTTCATCTCTGAAATATAGTTGTTTTTTTTTTGTATGTTAATAGTTGCGTAACTCCTTCCCTTCCCCTGTTCTTACAAGCTTTTTTTAACTTTCCTTTCTCTTCCTTTCTCAATGAAGATTCTTGGTTTACTACTGTCTTTCAATTCAAGGTTTTGGTAACCTCCCTCCCCTTGTTTTGGAACCTACAGATGACATGCTAGAGGTAATTCCAAAAGATAAGAGGGTTCATTCCTTTGCCAAAGACATTAATCTGAAAGTGAATGTAATTGTGTAACTGGAGTTCAAAGTTACTTACTTCAAGAAGACCACAGTCCAGCACTTAAGCCATTATGCCTTGAATCTTTTCAGTTTACTTTTTTTTCATTTAATGTTTGGTATCAAATTAGTTTTAATGAATAAATAAAGGATAACTCTGAAACATACTTATGAGTTTGTTTTGATTTTGCAAATCTTTTAATGTTAGAGACAAAGATCAATTGAGAATTCTTTCAATTATGATTACTGTCATAATCTTTTTTTCCTTTTTAATCAATTTCATTGAAAAAAGTACAGAAATTCACAAAGAATAAATAAAATACAACTCTCTATCATATGAGTATCTCTTATGAATTGATTGATAAAAAATTGCTGGGATGTAAGGCACTATATATAATAATGTCACTTTTGGTGCTTGTATCAAAGTTTGGCCAGCTTTCCTCGGGAAAGCATCCCTTAAAACAAAAAGTTGATTGATAGTTATACTACTGTAAAAAAAATCTAGGGAGGTGTTTATTTTTAACATTCATAAATATTGAATACTGTTTGTGAGGGAAATTAATGAATATATTGCACTGTATACATTTAGAAACATTTACCAAAAAATGATTCTTTAATATATTAATAATAACAATTGAAAAATTAGTATGATTAAGAATTCTTAATTTCAGTCATATTTTCATTATATGATATAGGCTTGCTCTTAGACGTTTATCTTATGTAAAAGTGTTAACTTTATGCCATATTTTTTTGCTATTTTTTTTTATTATTATAATGAGGTTTTAAAATGTTTACTATTAATCAAACATTAAATATTTATAAAAGCAAGAACTGTTTTAATTTTTTAAATAAATTCTCTCAATTTTTCATTTCAGAACAAGAAATTGTATATTTATATAGATAAGCTAACAGTATCAGATGAAAAAGATTTAAAATTATATTCTACCATGAACAGGGGACTTCTTAGGCTAAAATATCAAAAATATTGAACGCTTCAAGGTATACAGTACAAGAAGTGATTAAAGATTAAAACTGGGGATATCAAAGACAAAAAGAAGAGTAGAAGGCCAACAAAATTAACTAAAAGTGATTGTGAATATCTAAAGATAACATCTTCAAGAAATAGAACTAAATCTTATCAGGAATTAGACTCAGATCTTGCTCAAACATCTTGCACCCAAGTTCTCTCTTTAACCATTAGAAGTGCATTTGTGAAAGGAGGCCTTTATGGTCGAGTAGCAAGAAGGAAACCTTATCTAAGACAAGGAAACAGAAAAACAACTTGAATTTGCCAAAGAACACAAGAAATAGACTGTTAATCAATGGAAGAATGTATTATGGAGTGATGAATCAAAATTTTAAATTTTCAGTTCAAAGAGAAAACAGTATATAAGATGAAGAGTTGGAGAGCAGATGAAAGATGTGAGCTTGAAGTCTACAGTTAAATATGGAGGAGGTTCTATAATGATTTGGGGATGTTTAACTGCAAATGGTAAGGGTGATTTGGTCAAAATTAATGGAATTATGAATATGGAGTAATATAGACAAATTCTGATCCACCATGCAATCTTCTCTGTTAAGTATCTAATTGGTAATGGTTTCATTTTCCAGCAGGATAATGATCCCAAGCACTCTGCACTAAAGGTAAAATCTAGAAATGTTCAAGTTATGAAACGGCTTCCTCTAAGTCCAAATTTGAACATCATCAAATCTTTGTAGGAGAAAGAAAGGCTGATAAGCAATCAAAATCAAAATTACATTGGTAGTAAGTCCTCCAAGATTCCTGGAATAATATGCCTATGGATTATATTAATAAATTACAACTTAGTATCCCAAAAAGAATAAATGCTGTTCTAGAAGCAAAAGGTTGGCATACAGAATATTAATGATTTTTAAGTTATTAAATGTGATAAACATCAAATTTATATTAATTATTAATTATATTATTATATGTTAGCACAGAACACCAGTTTTTTCTTTTCCTTTAATAGTATATGGAATTTTTGTGAGGATATTAAACATACCAAAATCTTTGCACTGTAGAGTATATATGCAGCCTTAACTTTTAGTCACCAATGTTATAATGTGAAGAAAGTTGTTATGAATTGTTCTCACCATGGAATGGACTCAATCTGTTTTTATCTGAACCATTGTTAAAACTGGGTTACTTGAGCTGTAACTTCTATCTTCCACTATGTATAACAACTTTAATTTAACTCCCTAAATTTAGTCCAAACAGTAGGAGGTGACATTCCTGTAGTAGTAAGAGTAATTTTTTTTAACTGTCCAACATATTGTCTATTTTTATTATCTAGCAAACAGAGCTGAAGTGGCAGGAGGTGACATCTCAGTGGTAATGAAAGTAGTTTTCATTCAACTGTCTTACATTATTGTTATTTGAAAATATAATTTTAAACAAACGTTAATTTTATGAATTAATTTTGACCCAGTTTTTATTGAATATTTACTGTAATTACACCATTGAGGTTGAATATACATAGGACTAATCCATGGAAACCACAAATATATGACAAGTACAAGTAAATTGAGAACAAACTATTTACTTTCAAGATTTTAGATTTTATGGCTTTGGGGGACATATATTAAAGGAGCAGGTGATTGGATAATAAGGTCACCTCTGTAATTTCCTCTGATAAAAGATACTTGTCGAGATGGTCTTGCATCTTAAACCACTCCTACGTAGCACTAGAAATGGGACACACTGTTTTTCAGTTCAATGCTTTAACTATTGAGCTCCCACTTAACATTGCTTGAAATTTATATGTTAGAGTATTTTAAAATATTTTTACTGACTTGCATTTTTCTGACAGGTCCATGTCTCGGATTTCTTTGAAAGAACACTCCATTATTTCTTCAGGACTACATTTGCCTTGAGACATAACCAGAACTGAAAATATAGGAAACATAAGTCACAGAAATGTGCAATGAATAGATCTTACATTTAGAGACAAAGCTTTTCATCAGGAAGAAAAGAACCTATTCTATAATCAACTTAAGTATATATATATATATATATATATATATATATATATATATATATATATATATATATATTTAGGCAGCATTTCTTCATTGATACAAATTTCATCAAACATAATAGGCATTTTATGTCTACATATTTTCTTCTGGATCTGTTCGAATTCCCGTATTACTTTTATCGTATTCAGGGGGAATTGATTTTTGTATTGTCCATAGTTGTATGTATCCCGAGTACTTTCTGCCCGACTTTGGGCCATCATCAGGGGAGGATCTATTACAAAAGTGATGTAACTTTTGTTTTAGCATATTACCATATGGTAAAACAAAAGTTACATCACTTTGGAGGGAAACAAATATTCATTCACATACAAATTTTTAATTTTTTGTGTTTCCAACAAATGAATGTATATACTTTTCATAATATTAACTGTACACAGATGCATAATAACTAAATATGTATATAAAACAGAAAAAATTGATTTAATCGAAATAAATCCCATTTATCCATTTTAATCCAAATTTCAGTGTTGGAACTGTGTTCTTTGGTTTGAAGGCATCACTATTTTTCCTCCACACCTGATTTCTAGAACTACATCCAAACAACTCAATTTTGGTTTTGTCTGTCTATAATACTCTTTCTCAGTATGATTTTTCCTTATCTTTATGTTCACAAATGAATTTCAAACTGGCATCTGAGTCTTTTCAATAGCAGTGGAGTTTTCTGAGGGGAGCATGTTTTTAGATTGTTCCTACGAATTTTTTATACTTTGCAGTTAAGGAACTGGAAATAATAAATTGAATATTTAGGTTGTCTGAGGTTTAAATGGAATATATAAGTTGTCAGAGATTTTCCGGTAATTTTTACTTTCCTTCCAGAGTTTAACAATCAGTTCTTTTTGCAAATTTGTCAATTCTTTACCTCTTGCCATGATGATAACTTTCTTGTTTAAATATCAATTACAGAATGCTCTGTTTGTAATTTTTAGGCTAAATATATCTACAGATAACATTATTGGAACATTCCAGAATATTCCACTTGAATAATCTAGAGTATTAAAGCAATTTAAAAGTTTTAAAATTTGAAATTTGCATTGTATGTATACTTTTTTCACCTATTAAAATGGATAAATGAAATGGATAAATCAATTTTTTTCTGTTTTATATACATATTTAGTTATTATGCATCTGCGTAGAGTTAATTATAACAAAAGTATGAGTTGTATAGTGGCTTGTGCCACATGACTTCTGGTATCATGAAAGTATAAAAGATACAGAGTCTCTTAAGCTGGCAGACAGAAAGAGAAGCTGCGAGATAGCTCTGAAAGAATGTTGGTCAGTAGTAAGACCAACTTTGGTCGTAATAACAACAGCGCGAGACTTATAATACTAGTTAGACTGTAACACTTGAGTTAATAGACAATTAACTCTATTTCATTGTGTATTGTTTCCTTACCCCAATACAACAGTATGTTTATTCATTGTTTGGAAATACAAAAAATTAAAAAATTTGTATGTGTACTAATATTTGTTTCCCCTCACTGTATATATATATATATATATATATATATATATACATTTATTGTTACCTCCTAAAGCCCCCTTATCAACTTGAACTTGGGAGCAGACTTCATGTCTCCTCTGTGAACTAAGAGTGAACTTTTCCTTGCCTTTTGATCTGGGTCATTTTGAATACTGTCTGCATGGCTCATTGTTTGTTGTTCTCTCAGCTCCCTTTGTGGCCTTGTTGTATGGGTTGAGACTTCTACTATTTTTGGTCAGGTGAACATTGTGTTGCGGCCAGTTAATCAGAATGATTCCAGCCTCTAACAGAGTAAGACATGTCAGAAGGATTCCAGCCTCTAACAGAGTAAGACGTCGCTGAGCATTTCTCCTGGGATAAAGGAACTTACCGGTAACCTTTTTACTTGCTGTATTCAACTTTTTATTCGGGTTTTATTTGTTTGTTTTTGCTGGCCAGACTTTGAATGATCTTCTAAACTTTAATCCAGAATACATTTCATTACAACTGGACAAAAGGTATCATCTTAGTCAACTCCATGTTTTTGAAGAAAACCTTGAGTTACGAGTCGAGCTTTGTGCTGTTTCATGTTTCCACCGCTATCATATTTTCTTTTGAATACCCACTTACTTCCAATAGCTTTTCGTCCACAGGGTGATTCATCAAGATCCCTTACTTTATTAGTATTTAGTGAATTTATTTCACTTTCCATTGCTTTCATCCATTCCTTTTCTCAGGACTGGAAAGTGCTTCTTTTACTATTAATGGGTCATCCAACCTGTGAGCAATGTATACCCATTCACCATACTGATCTGGAGCTTTTCTAATCCTTGGTGATCTTCGGGGTTCTGTGGCCTCTCGTGAATTCTCATCATCATCACTGCTGATGTTTTCATATTCAACCTCCACTAAAGGTTGATTTTCAACTTCTGTCCCCTGTTCACTTATGGATGCTGTTTCATTAAATATGACATCTCTGCTATGGAAAACTTTCGATGTGTCTGTATCAATGTTTAATACCAATGCCATATCCAAGGAAGATGCTCTTCTTTGCTTTAGGATCCATTTTAGACCTTTTATCCTTTGGTATATGAGCATAAGCACTACATCCGAAAATGCGTAAATGATTAACATTTGGTTTGTAGCCTTTCCATACTTTATATGGTGTCATTGCTTTTACGGCAGTTGTTAGGCCTCGGTTTCGAACATATGAAGCTGTCGATAGGCCTCTGCCCAAAATTTCTTAGGCAGCTTCAAATCTGACAACATTGCTCATACAGTTTCCACCAACGTCCAATTCATTCTCTCAGCTACTCCATTTTGCTCAGGTTTTTTAGGAACAGTGTGCTCATGGCGAATACCATTCTTTTTTTTAAAGTAATCTTCAAACTCTTTTGAAGTGTATTCACCGCCATTATCAGAGCGTAGTGTCTTGATTTTTTCACCACTGGATTTCTCCACCATGGATTTCCACTCCAAGAATTTTTTAAAAACTTCGCTCTTGTTTTTAAGAATGTATATCCATACATATCTTGATTTATTGTCAATAAGTATGACAAAATATTCTGCTCCACTGAGTGATTCTGCCTCTAATCTTCCACAAACATCACTGTGCACAATTTCGAGCAGTTTTGTGGCTCGCCTACCGCCAGATTTTGGAAATGAAGAACGGTGATGTTTTCCATCCACATATAGCTCACAAAATTTTATGTCCTTTGTTACATCATAGTCAAGTCCATTTACTAGTTGATCTGTTGCTAGCTTCTGTAAATTCTTCATTCCAAGATGACCAAAATGTCAATGCCAAATCTCCTCCTTTGTGTCACCACTCGAGCATATAGTAGCTGCATGGGTTGTTCCCTGTTCATCAATACAGTTCAAGTAGTGTATATTACCAACTTTTGAACCTGTAGCTACTACATTCCATTTTTCATCCAGAAGATGACAACATGACTCAGTGAATGTAAACGATTTTCCTGATCTGGTAGCCTTAGACACACTAAGCAAGTTGTAAGATAACTTGGGAACATATTGTGTCTCAAATAATTTACATCTTTGTTGTTTTTCGTCACACATTCTCACATTTAAATCAACAGTCCCTGTCCCAAATGCTTTAACTGAGTGTCCATCACCGAGGGTTATATCCTCTGCTTAATCTAATTTTTTCATATTGATAAACTTATCAATATCATTGCACATATGACACGTCACTCCAGAGTCCACGATCCATGAGCTCTTTTCATTATTATTGGTTGTTAATGCATGGTGAGCAAACAATCCATGTTCGTTTTTAGAACAACTAGGCTCCACTTTCGTTTTCTTCGTTAAGAAAGCTTTCTTCTTTGGATAGTCCCTTTTTACACTTTCTTTAGAGTCTTCTCCGAGTTGACGACAGTAACGTTTCAGATGTCCAAATTTACCACAGTGAAAACATTTTGATCACTTTTTGTTGATATGGTGTCATGGCTTTTGACTCAGCACCACCAGTTTGTTTTTCTCTCATTTTATTTTCCTCGTATTGCAGTCGTTCTGTGACTAAAGCCCATTTAGGTACATCTTGACTTGCTTCAAGTGCTGTCACTAACATATCATAAAATTTGGGAAGGCTAGCCAGGAGATGTACAACTCTATCTTCCTCATTAATGGAATCGCCGATAACAGATAACTCATCGAATGTTTCTGTCATCAATTTTATGTGATTATGAACAGAATCACCTTCCTTCAATTCAAGAGAATATAATCTCCTCCTTAATACTAGTTTGTTAGCTCACGTCTTCTTCTGAAACTGGTCAGCTAATTTTTTCCATACTACTCCCAGATCGTCTGGATCCCCAATTAGGTACAAAAGTGGCGGTTCTAGAGAGAGTACAATCGTCACCAATGCGCGATCATTGCGCGATAAATACTTCACATATAATCCCGTTTCCGTTCTAGAATCGGGAACAATTTCTGTTCCATTAACGATGTTCCAAACGCCATCTCTTATTAATGCCATTTTGCATTGTACTTGGATTGCATGATTTGTCCCATTCAGCGGTGCAAGATTAACAAGTTTTGTCTCTATCGCTATGTTCAAGAATATTTCAATTATAAATAATATAAAAGATATTTAAATCATAAACGACACAAAAACTTCTTCCGAGAACGACACATTAAAGATGGCGGAAAAAAGGTGCTTGACGTAACTTGCGCTTCCTGGGCTCGGCAGGGTCCATAAACTTTTGTTGGGAATTTGTTGACTTAAACCCTTAAAAAAAGGAGACATACCTTTTTCTTTCTGGCAAGCGCAGTTTGTCATTTAGACATGAGATAACTTCCAGTCAAATAACGAAGCAACACATCAGGACTGCCATCTATACACGAGGTGTTTCATTTATTTTATAACAACAACAACAAAAAACAGAAGTCTAAGGGCAGGTAACTCACCCCTACAAATTGGTTTCGGGCATATAACCTCTGACCCCACTGTTATTTCTGACTAAAGTGAATTTCAACAGATTTCTCCCAGGCATTTGATTCTATATGCAGAGGAAAGATGGATCAAATACTTCTAGTACATGGTTTTCACAAAGAAATTGTTACCACTATAATGATGGTCTTCAAAGACACGAAGGCCATGGTTTGCTCACCAAATAGTTACACTGGTTTCTTTCATACTGCCACTGGAGTCTCGCAAGGAGATAAATTAACAGCATTTCAATTTATAATCAGCCATGATTATGTACTATGAATGTCTGTAGATTTAATGAAAGAAAATGGTTTCACACTAAAAAAGGCAAGAAGTAGACATTATCCCATAGAAATTATTTCTAATGCAGACTATGCTGATGATGTAGTGCTTCTTGAAAATATGTGGGGTTTGAAGATTTTGAAGGTCAGGGGCTAAGGGCAAGGCTGTGTTGCCGTAGATATCTGATTCTATATTTTGGTTATATTATTTTACCCCACGTTGACTGGCCGGTGCAATGCCTTGCCCAAAGAAAGTCCCAAAAGAAATATACAAAAAGAAAAGATAGAAATAGATAAGAGACGAAACATTTCTTCTATACTTTCTTTTATTTACTGGGTGAAGGGACTAACCGACGCTACGTCCCAAGACGTAGGCGTGGTGCCCAAAACACCAGACAGCAAAATGGTGTTGTTGGTTCGACGGACACTGCCTGACAAGAGAAAGATAATATCGTCTCCTTTTTCAAGAGGAAATCCTTTTTTCTTTTACGCATGTGTCATCTCCTTTTCCGTTAGAGACCTCTGGGAGTTTTGTAGAGAAGGGGAAAATTTAGTATTTTGGTTTGGCGCGCAAATTTAATTCGACACTTAATTTCACCCAATCGGGATGACTTATCCTATTTAGCCTGGACCTTCATTTCCGCCCACCAAATCTTGTAAGCTGCCAAACACACTCTCTTTGGCTGGAGAACGCCGACCAGTGCAGACGTCACATTAGTCGTTCTTCAATAGCGATACTTTTTAGCTGGACAATGCCGCCCAGTGCAGATATCTTACTGCGGCTCTAGCAGCAGCAGCAACATGGACACACACGAGGGAACCCATCTAATTTATGGATTCCTCACGGGGAATCCCAGTTGAATATAAATTAGATGCATTCAACATGCCTCGCACAGGCACAACTTTATGTCACCCCAAAATTGGCTATGTCGATCTGACGCGTAATCCCGCTCTCGACACGCTAGCTCTCAATTCACCTCTGGTCCACCTTAATGGAGATAACGCATACTCTCCCCAAATACTAGACACAGAAAAACCATGGCGACTCCAAAACACAATTCCTCAGACGTCCGACGACACACGCTTCCATCGCAACCATCTCAACTTTTATAACTCAATTTCTTCTCAATACTCACAACCTATCACGAGTCTTGCAGCACCAAAAGCAAACCCAATATTCCATGCTGCAAATAAAAACCTTATTCCAAAAATACCTTTTGACCTTCGCCATCTTACTTCTTCTTCATCATCCTCCTTTTATTTCCTAACAACTATTAGCGAGGGACCTTACAAACTCAGAGAGGAAACAACCCAACGTAAACACACATACGTTACACCCATCTTCCTCGCTAACAATAAACTTTCCCTCGCTAAACACAAACCAACTTCTCCAGCTAAAATCATTCTACAAAAACTATGGCTACAAAATGGTTCCCACTCGCTAAACAATAATAACCATTTCACCTCCGGCTAAAGTTGCTTCAAATTTAACAGTTTTCTTTTTATCTATTTATTTATTTTTTAAATCTAATGTTTTATTTATTTATTCGTTCCCTCTACACGTCCGAGCCTTAGTCGCGGAGCGACTAGGAGGATTCTTCGAGAAAAATGAATATTTGTAAGGGTGTCACGGCTCTCTTTAATTTTTTTTTTTTTTTTTTGGTGTTTTTTTTTTTTTTTTTTTTTGTGTCCTGGCCCCCGCTTTTTTGCAAAAAGACTGAACTGATTTTTAATTGTCCTATTTTCTAGGAGGATTATTTATCAAATTCTTGTATCTTATTTGCAAATTTTCAATAATTTTGGTAATTTGTTAAGGGTGGCTGGAAAACTAGGACTCGTTGGATGTGACGGATTTTATTTCCATTTATTTTTACGTCAATTTTTAAAATATTTTTTTGATGTGCATTAATTTTGGTAATGCATAGAATTGTTGAATGTAATCGTCTGGTTTGAGAGGATTATTCTTTATTAACTCCTTTGCTTTTTCTTTGGAACTTCTTTTAATATCTGAGAATAATTTATTTGTTTATTCATTTTTTTATCTGTGTGTTTTTTTTTGTTTTGTTTGTGTGTGTGTGTGTGTGTGTGTGTGTGTGTGTGTGTGTGTTCGCTCTCTTGTTTAAGCGTTGCATTTTCTGTAGAAGTTACTACTTTTTTTTTAAAGAGGTAGAAAAAGGGTAGTATGACTCTGCAGTGGACAGTGGTCAGCTTTTTTTTGCTTTTTTTTAGTCGCTAGTATTTGCTGGAATTCTCTTTTTTTGTGTACCTCGTGGTACTTTAAAAAAAAAATAAAATGTCACTTTGGGAAAAAAAAAAAGTTGGCGAACCGAGAAGGTGGCATGCAGAAGTAGCAGTAGTAGTATAGTTCAGAGGAGTAATGTGAGTTTTTGGGTACTCCTAAATTCATAGCAGTCGTTGGTGGTTTACTGAGGTAGTAGGAGTGGTAAACCATGTTGCGGCAGCAACCAAAATAGAAGTGGGGTGAGTGAAAGAGTGAAAAAATTACCTTATTTTGGTAGTTGGGAAGTGAAAAAGTGTGTCGATAGATAAGGTAGGAGTTTTGCTGAAAAGATTCCGCGTGTTTAGTATTTTCGGCCATCTTGCTTTCTTCTTGAAGTTAGGTCTGCGGGAAAATTGAAAACTTCTCAATGCTTCGCTGTTTTTTCTTTCGCGTAGGAATGCTGAGTGTCTATTAGGCTGCGTGTTGTAAAGGCTGTATTGTTGTATCAGGAGGTTGTTGTTCATTTCATTTCTATGTTGATTTCTGGGTTAACATTTTTTTTTGTACCACGTGGAAAGTCGTCTGTCTCCAGTTTAGGATGTTTTGGTTGTTTTTTCTTTTTTTAATTTTTTTGTTGAGATGTCTTCTTTATCCTGGGTGTTCATCATTCACGTGTTCGGGGTTCACCAATGTGGGGTTTGAAGATTTTGAAGGTCAGGGGCTAAGGGCAAGGCTGTGTTGCCGTAGATATCTAATTCCATATTTTGGTTATATTATTTTACCCCACGTTGACTGGCCGGTGCAATGCCTTGCCCAAAGAAAGTCCCAAAAGAAATATACAAAAAGAAAAGATAGAAATAGATAAGAGACGAAACATTTCTTCTATACTTTCTTTTATTTACTGGGTGAAGGGACTAACCGACGCTACGTCCCAAGACGTAGGCGTGGTGCCCAAAACACCAGACAGCAAAATGGTGTTGTTGGTTCGACGGACACTGCCTGACAAGAGAAAGATAATATCGTCTCCTTTTTCAAGAGGAAATCCTTTTTTCTTTTACGCATGTGTCATCTCCTTTTCCGTTAGAGACCTCTGGGAGTTTTGTAGAGAAGGGGAAAATTTAGTATTTTGGTTTGGCGCGCAAATTTAATTCGACACTTAATTTCACCCAATCGGGATGACTTATCCTATTTAGCCTGGACCTTCATTTCCGCCCACCAAATCTTGTAAGCTGCCAAACACACTCTCTTTGGCTGGAGAACGCCGACCAGTGCAGACGTCACATTAGTCGTTCTTCAATAGCGATACTTTTTAGCTGGACAATGCCGCCCAGTGCAGATATCTTACTGCGGCTCTAGCAGCAGCAGCAACATGGACACACACGAGGGAACCCATCTAATTTATGGATTCCTCACGGGGAATCCCAGTTGAATATAAATTAGATGCATTCAACATGCCTCGCACAGGCACAACTTTATGTCACCCCAAAATTGGCTATGTCGATCTGACGCGTAATCCCGCTCTCGACACGCTAGCTCTCAATTCACCTCTGGTCCACCTTAATGGAGATAACGCATACTCTCCCCAAATACTAGACACAGAAAAACCATGGCGACTCCAAAACACAATTCCTCAGACGTCCGACGACACACGCTTCCATCGCAACCATCTCAACTTTTATAACTCAATTTCTTCTCAATACTCACAACCTATCACGAGTCTTGCAGCACCAAAAGCAAACCCAATATTCCATGCTGCAAATAAAAACCTTATTCCAAAAATACCTTTTGACCTTCGCCATCTTACTTCTTCTTCATCATCCTCCTTTTATTTCCTAACAACTATTAGCGAGGGACCTTACAAACTCAGAGAGGAAACAACCCAACGTAAACACACATACGTTACACCCATCTTCCTCGCTAACAATAAACTTTCCCTCGCTAAACACAAACCAACTTCTCCAGCTAAAATCATTCTACAAAAACTATGGCTACAAAATGGTTCCCACTCGCTAAACAATAATAACCATTTCACCTCCGGCTAAAGTTGCTTCAAATTTAACAGTTTTCTTTTTATCTATTTATTTATTTTTTAAATCTAATGTTTTATTTATTTATTCGTTCCCTCTACACGTCCGAGCCTTAGTCGCGGAGCGACTAGGAGGATTCTTCGAGAAAAATGAATATTTGTAAGGGTGTCACGGCTCTCTTTAATTTTTTTTTTTTTTTTTTGGTGTTTTTTTTTTTTTTTTTTTTTGTGTCCTGGCCCCCGCTTTTTTGCAAAAAGACTGAACTGATTTTTAATTGTCCTATTTTCTAGGAGGATTATTTATCAAATTCTTGTATCTTATTTGCAAATTTTCAATAATTTTGGTAATTTGTTAAGGGTGGCTGGAAAACTAGGACTCGTTGGATGTGACGGATTTTATTTCCATTTATTTTTACGTCAATTTTTAAAATATTTTTTTGATGTGCATTAATTTTGGTAATGCATAGAATTGTTGAATGTAATCGTCTGGTTTGAGAGGATTATTCTTTATTAACTCCTTTGCTTTTTCTTTGGAACTTCTTTTAATATCTGAGAATAATTTATTTGTTTATTCATTTTTTTATCTGTGTGTTTTTTTTTGTTTTGTTTGTGTGTGTGTGTGTGTGTGTGTGTGTGTGTGTGTGTGTGTGTGTGTTCGCTCTCTTGTTTAAGCGTTGCATTTTCTGTAGAAGTTACTACTTTTTTTTTAAAGAGGTAGAAAAAGGGTAGTATGACTCTGCAGTGGACAGTGGTCAGCTTTTTTTTGCTTTTTTTTAGTCGCTAGTATTTGCTGGAATTCTCTTTTTTTGTGTACCTCGTGGTACTTTAAAAAAAAAATAAAATGTCACTTTGGGAAAAAAAAAAAGTTGGCGAACCGAGAAGGTGGCATGCAGAAGTAGCAGTAGTAGTATAGTTCAGAGGAGTAATGTGAGTTTTTGGGTACTCCTAAATTCATAGCAGTCGTTGGTGGTTTACTGAGGTAGTAGGAGTGGTAAACCATGTTGCGGCAGCAACCAAAATAGAAGTGGGGTGAGTGAAAGAGTGAAAAAATTACCTTATTTTGGTAGTTGGGAAGTGAAAAAGTGTGTCGATAGATAAGGTAGGAGTTTTGCTGAAAAGATTCCGCGTGTTTAGTATTTTCGGCCATCTTGCTTTCTTCTTGAAGTTAGGTCTGCGGGAAAATTGAAAACTTCTCAATGCTTCGCTGTTTTTTCTTTCGCGTAGGAATGCTGAGTGTCTATTAGGCTGCGTGTTGTAAAGGCTGTATTGTTGTATCAGGAGGTTGTTGTTCATTTCATTTCTATGTTGATTTCTGGGTTAACATTTTTTTTTGTACCACGTGGAAAGTCGTCTGTCTCCAGTTTAGGATGTTTTGGTTGTTTTTTCTTTTTTTAATTTTTTTGTTGAGATGTCTTCTTTATCCTGGGTGTTCATCATTCACGTGTTCGGGGTTCACCAATGTGGGGTTTGAAGATTTTGAAGGTCAGGGGCTAAGGGCAAGGCTGTGTTGCCGTAGATATCTAATTCCATATTTTGGTTATATTATTTTACCCCACGTTGACTGGCCGGTGCAATGCCTTGCCCAAAGAAAGTCCCAAAAGAAATATACAAAAAGAAAAGATAGAAATAGATAAGAGACGAAACATTTCTTCTATACTTTCTTTTATTTACTGGGTGAAGGGACTAACCGACGCTACGTCCCAAGACGTAGGCGTGGTGCCCAAAACACCAGACAGCAAAATGGTGTTGTTGGTTCGACGGACACTGCCTGACAAGAGAAAGATAATATCGTCTCCTTTTTCAAGAGGAAATCCTTTTTTCTTTTACGCATGTGTCATCTCCTTTTCCGTTAGAGACCTCTGGGAGTTTTGTAGAGAAGGGGAAAATTTAGTATTTTGGTTTGGCGCGCAAATTTAATTCGACACTTAATTTCACCCAATCGGGATGACTTATCCTATTTAGCCTGGACCTTCATTTCCGCCCACCAAATCTTGTAAGCTGCCAAACACACTCTCTTTGGCTGGAGAACGCCGACCGGTGCAGACGTCACATTAGTCGTTCTTCAATAGCGATACTTTTTAGCTGGACAATGCCGCCCAGTGCAGATATCTTACTGCGGCTCTAGCAGCAGCAGCAACATGGACACACACGAGGGAACCCATCTAATTTATGGATTCCTCACGGGGAATCCCAGTTGAATATAAATTAGATGCATTCAACATGCCTCGCACAGGCACAACTTTATGTCACCCCAAAATTGGCTATGTCGATCTGACGCGTAATCCCGCTCTCGACACGCTAGCTCTCAATTCACCTCTGGTCCACCTTAATGGAGATAACGCATACTCTCCCCAAATACTAGACACAGAAAAACCATGGCGACTCCAAAACACAATTCCTCAGACGTCCGACGACACACGCTTCCATCGCAACCATCTCAACTTTCATAACTCAATTTCTTCTCAATACTCACAACCTATCACGAGTCTTGCAGCACCAAAAGCAAACCCAATATTCCATGCTGCAAATAAAAACCTTATTCCAAAAATACCTTTTGACCTTCGCCATCTTACTTCTTCTTCATCATCCTCCTTTTATTTCCTAACAACTATTAGCGAGGGACCTTACAAACTCAGAGAGGAAACAACCCAACGTAAACACACATACGTTACACCCATCTTCCTCGCTAACAATAAACTTTCCCTCGCTAAACACAAACCAACTTCTCCAGCTAAAATCATTCTACAAAAACTATGGCTACAAAATGGTTCCCACTCGCTAAACAATAATAACCATTTCACCTCCGGCTAAAGTTGCTTCAAATTTAACAGTTTTCTTTTTATCTATTTATTTATTTTTTAAATCTAATGTTTTATTTATTTATTCGTTCCCTCTACACGTCCGAGCCTTAGTCGCGGAGCGACTAGGAGGATTCTTCGAGAAAAATGAATATTTGTAAGGGTGTCACGGCTCTCTTTAATTTTTTTTTTTTTTTGGTGTTTTTTTTTTTTTTTTTTTTTGTGTCCTGGCCCCCGCTTTTTTGCAAAAAGACTGAACTGATTTTTAATTGTCCTATTTTCTAGGAGGATTATTTATCAAATTCTTGTATCTTATTTGCAAATTTTCAATAATTTTGGTAATTTGTTAAGGGTGGCTGGAAAACTAGGACTCGTTGGATGTGACGGATTTTATTTCCATTTATTTTTACGTCAATTTTTAAAATATTTTTTTGATGTGCATTAATTTTGGTAATGCATAGAATTGTTGAATGTAATCGTCTGGTTTGAGAGGATTATTCTTTATTAACTCCTTTGCTTTTTCTTTGGAACTTCTTTTAATATCTGAGAATAATTTATTTGTTTATTCATTTTTTTATCTGTGTGTTTTTTTTTGTTTTGTTTGTGTGTGTGTGTGTGTGTGTGTGTGTGTGTGTGTGTGTGTGTGTGTGTTCGCTCTCTTGTTTAAGCGTTGCATTTTCTGTAGAAGTTACTACTTTTTTTTTAAAGAGGTAGAAAAAGGGTAGTATGACTCTGCAGTGGACAGTGGTCAGCTTTTTTTTGCTTTTTTTTAGTCGCTAGTATTTGCTGGAATTCTCTTTTTTTGTGTACCTCGTGGTACTTTAAAAAAAAAATAAAATGTCACTTTGGGAAAAAAAAAAAGTTGGCGAACCGAGAAGGTGGCATGCAGAAGTAGCAGTAGTAGTATAGTTCAGAGGAGTAATGTGAGTTTTTGGGTACTCCTAAATTCATAGCAGTCGTTGGTGGTTTACTGAGGTAGTAGGAGTGGTAAACCATGTTGCGGCAGCAACCAAAATAGAAGTGGGGTGAGTGAAAGAGTGAAAAAATTACCTTATTTTGGTAGTTGGGAAGTGAAAAAGTGTGTCGATAGATAAGGTAGGAGTTTTGCTGAAAAGATTCCGCGTGTTTAGTATTTTCGGCCATCTTGCTTTCTTCTTGAAGTTAGGTCTGCGGGAAAATTGAAAACTTCTCAATGCTTCGCTGTTTTTTCTTTCGCGTAGGAATGCTGAGTGTCTATTAGGCTGCGTGTTGTAAAGGCTGTATTGTTGTATCAGGAGGTTGTTGTTCATTTCATTTCTATGTTGATTTCTGGGTTAACATTTTTTTTGTACCACGTGGAAAGTCGTCTGTCTCCAGTTTAGGATGTTTTGGTTGTTTTTTCTTTTTTTAATTTTTTTGTTGAGATGTCTTCTTTATCCTGGGTGTTCATCATTCACGTGTTCGGGGTTCACCAATGTGGGGTTTGAAGATTTTGAAGGTCAGGGGCTAAGGGCAAGGCTGTGTTGCCGTAGATATCTAATTCCATATTTTGGTTATATTATTTTACCCCACGTTGACTGGCCGGTGCAATGCCTTGCCCAAAGAAAGTCCCAAAAGAAATATACAAAAAGAAAAGATAGAAATAGATAAGAGACGAAACATTTCTTCTATACTTTCTTTTATTTACTGGGTGAAGGGACTAACCGACGCTACGTCCCAAGACGTAGGCGTGGTGCCCAAAACACCAGACAGCAAAATGGTGTTGTTGGTTCGACAGATACTGCCTGACAAGAGAAAGATAATTTCGTCTCCTTTTTTAAGAGGAAATCCTTTTTTCTTTTACGCATGCGTCATCTCCTTTTCCGTTAGAGACCTCCGGGAGTTTCTTCAAATTTAATAGTTTTCTTTTTACCTATTTATTTATTTTCTAAATCAATTTTATTTATTTATTTATTCATTCCCTACAAATACACCTGCTGAAGCCGAATATCTACTGTATAGCATGGTGCAGATAGCAAAAGGCATTGGTGTCTATGTGAACTCAGGTAAAACAGAGTTTGTAGGGGCGACTGAAAGTGTTTTTGGTACCCGACAATTTTTAGTTTAGAATAAATGTAGAATAGGGCATAATATAGGCACATGGATAAAGTATTAAATGAAGGAAGCCAATGAAACAAATGAGTGAAGATATTAAACAAATAAAAGTTGTAAACGGGGCGGACAAAATGAACATTTAAAACAAGGCGACGATTATATACTATAATAATAAAACTTACATTGATACATAAAAAATATTTCTAATTCTACTAACAAAATAATAGTGTGTGTATATGTGTGAGTTTGTGTGTGTATGTGTGTGTGTGTCTAACACAACTAAGCTATAAAAGGATTACATATTTAAACTGTCCTTTTTTTATGATTAGAAACGGACAGTTTCTCAGAGACTGGAAACCGTCTCATAGTCTTTGTATATGAATGTCTACGAGGCCCATCCATATTGCCTTTCACTCCTGTTGATTCACGCTGGAGGTGGTGTGTTGCCGCTGCGAAGAAATTTAGTAAAAGAGAACAAGGGTGTTTGAAGATGACGTATTTATAGAAAATACGCGTTTTGTAGGTGGCTCAAAAACGCAGGACTTGAATTTACGCACAGACGTAGTTTTAAGCATGTCACGTGGTCCTCCTGGCCAATGGTTTCCCGAGACTGAATATGTGAGCGTCCGCCATCTTTGTGGGAATAAGTGGCATACCGCCCACAATAATTTATAGGAGTGTAAAGTCCTATAAGTTCCTGTATTTTAATCAAGATGATGCTATCGTCTTAGGAAATGGCAAGCCTCTGAAATTAGTAGACCAGTTCACATACCATGGTAGCAATACCTCATCAACTGAAATTAGTGTCAACACATGCATTAGTAAAGCATGAACTGATATTGACAGGTTTATAACGATATGAAAATCTGATTTCCTTGATAAAATAAGATGGGAATTCTTCCAAGCTGTGGCCGCGTTAGTACTATTGCACCAAAAATGTAACTATTTTTTATTGTTGTTAACAAATAATCATCATCATTAATTGCTTGAAATCATATAATTACTTGCAAAAAAATGACTGACTTTGACATTAAATAATGCCACAAAACCAGCCAACTAACCATAATTTTTGAAAAACAAATTATAAAATTGATTCTATATTCTTGAAGTGATGTTTATCCAAGTAAAAGAACTAAAAATCAACAAAATAACATGATTTTGGAGCAGGCACTTTAAAATGCCTTCAATACTTGGAAAAGAAATGACAACACCAAAATGTGATACAATACGCTGGTAGAATTTTCAAATTCAATAAATGCCACGATCTATTTTCAAAACAGTTTATTTACTCTTATATATCTACCAATGTATATGTGTTCGTATCCAACTACTGCTGTATATCTCCTTCTATATTGTTGCGGAGCCGATAAGCGCGTCGACTCCGCAAATAATTTAAGTGTAATGCGCGTGAATGTATGTGTCGGCCAGAGGCAATGAAGAAAGACAGAAGGCAAGTCAATAGGTACAACAAAAGTGAAGATTTTATTGCCGGAATTACAAATGTGTATGTAAATGTCCGTGGCGGTTGTGATGTAGTCTTCAGCTAGGATGGGTTACGTCGTTAGCTGGTATGGTCGCGTTGTAGATGTTCGCAGCTGGACGTTCGACGAGGGTAGCTGGCGTAGGTCGAGTCGTGGAGATACAGCTGGATGTTTGATGTTGGTCAGCTGAGATCGGTCGAGGCGTTGGATGCAGTTGGACAGTCGTCACGGGCAGCTGAGGTCGGTCGAGTCGTTGCGGAAAGCCGAAGTCAGTCGCTGGTAAATCGATATCCCGGTTTTGACATTTCGTTGGTATGGTCGAGTCGTGGTTGCTAGCTCGTAACAGCGAGTCGTTACGTGAGCTAGTTGTTGCAATGCTAGTGTAGTCCGTAACAGCGAGTCGTTACGTGGACTAGATGCTGCATTGCTAGGGTAGTCGGTAACAGCGAGTCGTTACGTGGACTGCATTGCAGGAGCGTCGTGGTCGGTAGATCGATATCCCGGTTTTGACGGTACGTTTGGTTAACCGGGGGTGTGTCGATCAGGTTGCTAGCCCGTAACAGCGAGTCGTTACGTGGGCCAGATGCTGCATTGCTGGGGTAGTCTGTAACAGCGAGTCGTTACGTGGACAAGATGCTGCGTTGCTGGGGCAGTCCGTAACAGCGAGTCGTTACGTGGACTGCATCGCCGGGGCGTCGTGGTCGGTAGCTATAGCTTTGTCGTGCCAGATAGCAGTGCGGGTGTATCGTTTACAATAACTATGGCTTTGTTGTGCCAGATAGCTGTGTGGGCGTATCGTTTACGAGAGCTATGGCTTTGTCGTGCCAGATAGCAGTGCGGGCGTATCGTTTACAGTAGCTATGGCTTTGTCGTGCCAGATAGCTGTGCGGGCGTATCGCGGTGGTGGCTAAGGCTATTTCGCGCCAAAGCTGTGCAGACGCATCGAGGCGGTGGCTAAGGCTGTTTTGCGCCAAAGCTGTGCAGACGTATCGAGGCGGTGGCTAAGGCTGTTTCGCGCCAAAGCTCTGCACTGTCGAGCGAACAGGCCAGGAGGCCGAGGCTGCGCGGATGGTGGAGCGGTAGCTAAAGGCCAACCCCTGCCTTTAGCGCTGCACAGCCAAACGGACGAGCGGAACCGAGCGATGGTTAAGACCGGCTGGTCTTAGTGAGTCCTCTTCGTGTTTGCCTCCAGCCCGTCTGATCATTACTGACTGCCAGAGATGCACCGACTCGCAGAAGGTGACCTCTCATAGCCCTTAAAAAGGACCATAAAAAAAGGTTGTTGAATCCACCACTAGAAGCGGCGGCGAGGTGGGTGCAACCACGATAACGTAGGACCCGAGCCTTGTGGAGCTGAGTGGCCCCTGAGAGTGTCCGCGTAGACCTCTGTTTATTTGTCGCTGCCTCCCACCAGACACGACTTGACACATGGTCAAAAGCCCGAAGGCCGATTAAAGTGGGGATAAAGGGGAGGGGAAGGTCGGGAACGAGCCGAGACTCGAACCCTGCTGGTCTATGCTGCTCATCGGCTCACTTGGTGCAATGTGAGCCTGATAAGGCAAGCAGTTTCACAAACCCAAATCTGGGTCCAGGCACGTATGCCAGGTTATGGCTTGAACTAGACACCAAGGTCTAGTGCCATAGATAGGTTTCGAGAAAGTCCGCGGGGACCTCTGTATTTATCGAAGCGTCCCACCAACGCACGAATATGGCACAAGGCCGTTTTTAAGGTGGGTCCGGTCGCAGGGCCGAAGCCCACACGTGTCCGGCAAGGCCAAAAATACCTTCGGCCCCGTCGGCATTCCCCTTTTTAGGTCGCCTCAGGCACCAGGCAATAAACCTAACCCCCCGAAGGGGGTATAAGCTTGGGGGGGATGGCCCCCTGAGGCCGGAGGAAATCTCCAGTGCCGAGGCACACCCGGCAGAACCGCCTAGAGGTTAAACGGCCTACCGAATGCAACCCAAGAACTGGAGAGGAAAGGCCACACACAAACGCCCTAGAGCGTCCGCGGGGACTATTTGTCGCTGCCTCCCACCAGACAGGACTTGACACAAGGTCAAAAGCCCGAAGTCCGATTAAAGTGGGGATAAAGGGGAGGGGAAGGTCGGGAACGAGCCGAGACTCGAACCCTGCTGGTCTATGCTGCTCATCGGCTCACTTGGTGCAATGTGAGCCTGATAAGGCAAGCAGTTTCACGAACCCAAATCTGGGTCCGGGCACGTATGCCGGGTTATGGCTTGAACTAGACACCAAGGTCTAGTGCCATACATAGATTTCGAGAAAGTCCGCGGGGACCTCTGTATTTATCGTTGCGTCCCACCAACGCACGAATATGGCACAAGGCCGTTTTTAAGGTGGGCCCGGTCGCAGGGCCGAAGCCCACACGTGTCCGGCAAGGCCAAAAATACCTTCGGCCCCGTCGGCATTCCCCTTTTTGGGGCGCCTCAGGCGCCAGGCAATAAACCCAACCCCCCGAAGGGGCTACCTGCTACAGTGACACACCTCCAAAAAACTCAAGGACCAACATATTATCCGGCGACACTAAAAAGAACCTTTTCTCACTCTGACTCATTTACTTCTTCGATGATAATAAACATTTCGTTGATGTGTTTTCAAAGAAGTTTCATTATTTATTTGTACTGTCAATTAATTTATAGTGTTATGGAAACAAACTATTAAAGACTAAAAAAGAATAAAAATAAAACCAAGGGAAAGACAACATTTGTACATGCATATGGGAAAGTCACCAAAGTAATAGACGGTGTTTCTATCAAGTTGCCCAGTCGGTTGGGTCTGTAGAATTACACCAACTGCTTCTCTGCAGAGGGGTAAGACACCTCCCCCCACGATATGACACTAAACAATCTGATAGTGAGGTTCCTGTAATGCTGGGGCTTTGGGGAATGCGGAGCACCCCTTCATTGCCATTGCTCCCAGGTCCACTCTGGCCCGGCGGGGTAGCACCTGATAGGGCCCTATCTATGGGTTAAATAGAACTAACAGCATACTTATGCTAAACTGAATTGTTTGACGAAACTGAATAGCTTGAAATAGAAATGTTTTTGACTATTAAACCATACTTACATCAAAATTGTATGCTTATGCTAAACTGAATTAAAATTTAACTGTATGTAAACAAAATCTTATACTTAGCTGAATTAGCTGAATTAGAACTGTTTGAATAAACTGAATAGCTTGAAATAGAAATGTTTTTAACAATTAAACCGTGTACTCATGCTAAACTGAATTGTTTGAAATAGAACTGATTATTTATATAAAAATGGATTTGGCATTAAATAAGGTTGATTTGCCATAAAACCCAACCAACCTTTCTATCAAGCAAATTTCTAGGGCAGATTATCCATTAGTGTAGGGTGGCAGTAAAACAAAGAGAGATTACTGGACAGCATAGCTGAAGAATCTGGCTTTATGAAATTGAGTAAATTATTCAAATTAATGGCAAATTTTTTCCCAGATCAAGAATAAGAAAAATTATGAACCATCTTCTAATCTGCATTTTGAAAACAAATAGCTCATCTTTATATTCAAATTAGTTTTCAGAACTGTTAGACTTAGCTAATTGAAAAGAAACATGGCTCCAATTGAAACAACATAAAGTATTATAAAACTCTTTGAGAAGTTTTCCTGGTGTAACACTAAATTCATTCACTGATGAGTCTCCAGTCCTGGAGCTCTAAAGAGTGTGGAGTCACCTCTTTTTTGCTATTATTCCCAGGTTCACTCTGACCCAGAGTGATAGTACCTATTAGGGTTCCATCTATGGGTCAAATAGATCTGTTTGATGTTTAGCGAGAAAGAATGTTTGTTATTATTATAGGGCAAAGAAATATATTCTTATGCGTATGTGTTATTCCCTCGCTAATTGTTGTTATTAATAAAAGAGGATGAAGAAGTAAGAAGACGAAGATGCCGTTAGTTTTTACATGAAGGTTTTAATAGCAGCATGGAATATAGAGTTTGGGTTTGTGCTGCAAGCCTCGTGGGAAAGGAAAGAAGTAAAGAGATGAAATGGAGTTATGAGAGAGTGGAGAAAACAGTGCATGTCGTTGGATGTATGAGGGAGGTATGTTCGCTGTATGTAGCAAAAGTCATGTTTGCCGTTTGAGGAAATAGATGTTGAAGTCACCGTTAGTTTGTGTTTCTGATTGTTTCGGGGAGAAGCGTGAATGTCTCCAGAAAATGTTGTCCAGAGGTGAAGTAGTCGCTAGGTGTTGGAGCAGGATTTGGCATTACAGTTGACATAGGCAATTTTGGGGGTGACGTAAAGTTGTTCCTGTGGGTTGCGTATTGAATTTATCTAATTCATATTCAACAGGGAACCCTTGGTCTAAGAGAAATAGATGCAAGGGATCCATAAATTAGATAGGTTCCCTCATTGTGTCTATGCTGCTGCTGCTGCTATTGAAGGGCAGCCAGTGAGACGTCTGCACAAGACGAAGTTTTTCTGCCCAAGAGAGTGTTTGACGGTTTTCTCCAATTGTTGCTGCCCAGAAAGGTGATTCAGGATGAATAGGATAAGTCATCCTGATTGGGTGAAAGTATGCGTTGAATTAAATCACGCGCCAAACAAAAATTCAAAAATTCCTTCTGCTACAGATGTAATGTTTAAAAATGATTGTGAAGTACATAAATCATAGGTTCTTAAAACATTGATACTGAAACTAAGCATGAAGAGTTTACCTATTCTGATATTCAGTGATGAATCATAAATCTTTATTGGCCAAGGTAACTATACTGAAATGTTGGTCAAATAAAACATGTAAAGATGAAAATAAATTTTCCTACTCATTTACAATTTGAGGTTGTATGTTAAGGATGAAGGTAGACAACAATCTTTTGCTCAACAGTCAACATTTTGAACTTTTTTCTTATTCTTTTAAGAGAATAAATATTTTTTGATGATTAAGCATTTTTTTCAGGGTGATAATACATTTTGCTATGGAGCAAAGTGTATTAAAGTTGTCAAGACACTAAGGCAAAAGATTTTCCCTCCAAAAATAAAAGTCTCAAGATCTATCATTCTTTCTCTTTCACTCCTGCAGGTGACATCATAAAGGAGCTTTCTTTTGAATTATGTTTTTCACTACTGCCAATGTATATATCATTTTTAATTCTAGTATAGAAATCTATGGATGTGTGGTATTCTTGGAGACTACCACCAGCTTTTTCCTATAATGCATTAGGCTATCTAAAGGGGACTCAAACACAGAATATTTTGGTTAGGAAAAACAAAGTCCATTTAGACTACAATGATATACATTTTATACATATATATAGAACACATGATTACAAAACATTACATGGTGTTCCAAACTATAAAATGGCACAAAAGCTGTTCCACAGAACAAATTGTGCTGAATAGCAGCAGTTAAAAACTTACATTTTTCTGGTGTAGTGAAATAGTTCACATAGGATAATTTGCACAGACGTGCAGCTCAAAAATGAAGGCGGATGTCTGCAACCAAAAAAGATAGAACTTGCTTCTCGAAATGTCACATGACCAAAAGTCATGTGATTCCCATAACTCCCCAAGAGGGAGACCACTATGTTTAGTTCCACAATACTAGTACCACAACTACAAACTTGGCATAGTACATTGGAAAAGAGACTTGACAGCAAATACCAACTTCTCTAAATCCTCTAAGAATATTATACTATATTGTACAAAATTAAAGATTCTATCAAATGTTTCAACTCTGCACACTCATTCAATCAACATTCTTCCCCTGTATGTGAATAATGTTATATAAAGTACTTAACTTGTTTGTATCTAAAATTTTAGTTGTTGCATTTTCATTCATATTGTCTTAAACAAATGTTTTCACCTTTTGCTGCACAGCAAGAAATAAATGAATGGATATTTGTGAGTAGAATTATTATATATTTTACAAAGCCAATTTACATAAGTAAATTTGACTATGATAAAACTTTTCTTCATAAAAGACATATCAACTTAATAACATGGCCAAAAACAGTTCAGATGTCAATCCAAGGGATAATTTATAGTGAAAATTTAACGAAAGACTGCATCCTGTAAAGTTTATCTGTCAACCACTTTTTGAGAAATATTATTTTTGTCAGTGAAGTATATGTATAAAAAATCCAAGCTATCATAAGAGGTGAAGAAGGAGTAACAAAACACAGTGACTTTTTTTTTAAAAAAAGCTCTATGATTCTATGATTTTGCATCTATTTGATCAAGAAAAAAGAACAAAAAACAGTGAGTTTAGAGCTCACTATCATTAAGCTTTGCTTAGTCTGGTACGCAGGTCTCAGCTGCTCCTAAGTGGTTACCCATTTCAGAACTGATTAGGCTCATTGCTATTTAGCTTCAGCAACATAATGAGAACTGGTGCTTTCAGTGTGACTTGACTATAAGTTATATTTGTGGCTTGTATATTTGCTATGAAATAAAAAAAGCTGAATGGATGTATTCTTGGAAAGTAACAAATGATTTCATTATTTTTTGTTGTATGCATTTGTACTTAAAACATATTATTTGCATATCCACTTAGCAATAGTTTCCTTTAGGAAACTATTTTAGAGTCTCATCTTGCCGTTGACTATTAATCCCATGACTGAATTGAATAATTTATTTAATTGTAAATTTTGACATCTACAAGTAGATTTGTAATGGAGATAATGAATGGTTTTGACCCTTAAACCAAATATTCAAAGGTTGCTTTAGATGTGATAATCATATGTACTGACTGGACAAAGTCTTAGGCACTTTTGCTAATAAAATATCTGTTTTGATTTAATTATGTCACACAATCCTCTTTGATTAACTTTCTTTGTAATTATGAATAAATTGTATATAGAAAAATAATTAATTTTTAGATATACAATTAAATTCAAAACTGATTATTTAAAAAACTTAAAACTTATATAAACATTATTATGTTTAGTGAGTTAGCCACGCCAAATATATTTAATTATATATATATATATATATATATATTAGAATTCAAGAAAATTAGTGATTGTATTCCATAATAAATTTATTTTGCTTTTACAAACTCTTCAAATGGATTTCTTATATATATATATATATATATATATATATATATATATATATATATATATGAATTCAGTACAGATAAGTATTTTAACAAACTATTTTTTCTAATTTCTTCATTTTAAGTATTAAAAACAGGAATATTATACCAGAAGAACTAGATTTTATCATCATATGAAATAAAAACTGTTGATAAATTTTATTACAATTAACACAACAATGTTTGCATTCAGTTAGGTTTTATAGTTTTGGATGTTAAATTTTTTAAAAATATCTATTTATTGTAGAATTACATTTTTTCTTTTCTATAATCTTGTTCAGAATCTATCAAGGAGATAGAAGAGACCAAATTACATTGCTAAAGTTGGGAGTTCAATCTCTGATTCAAGGTTCGATGGAAAGAAATTTATATTACAAGGGTAAAATTATGACAAAGGTACATGTGGCATAATGGTTTCCATCATAGGAACCAAGTTCAAATCTTGGACCAGGCTGTTTATATTTCACTTTATACAAACGCTTTTAGGAAAGACATGAATCTATGTCTTCTGTCCCCTACCTATGGGTAAATAGTAGGGAAGACTGAGCTCTTTAACCTTGGTAAGACAACTGGTCTAGGAGAAGGTAAATTCTGAATTCATTCCCTTTAAAATTTGCCCTTATGTCAAATCTGGCACATGGTGGAGGGGTTGGGTAAATACATACTAAGATGCTGAGATATCTGATCTGAGATATTCTAAAGCATAAAGAGTAGAGTAAAAAGAACTTATGCTGGTGGTTCAGTTTGAAATTCTTTATAGCTAAAGAAACCTGAAGAAAGCTGGAGGATACAGTTGCTGAAACATTAGGAATATAAAGACCAAAATGCAATTAATGTGTAAATGGTATGAATAACTATTTATCATTCAATTTTTTCAGATTTATTTATCTATTTATCAATCTCAGTTTTTCCACGTTTATTTATCAATTTTAATTTGTTCATATCTATCCATCATGTATTGAAAATTTTTGTACAGAACAAATGGTTGCTGGTCTTTTTTCTTCCGATCTGAGTTAAAATAAAGGTTATCTAAGTCAACTCAAGGATGTTATTAACTTCTTCTCTTGTGTTCCTTGTCTTCTCTGATATCTAATTTGCCCTTTGTAAAATGAGGAGGAGCCCCCATGTTGTCATAGCTGAAGTACTAGGCTGCATCCTCAATGTAAGTGAATTTGAACTCCAGTTGCATGTTTATATTCACTTTCAGATTAATACCCAAGGGAAAGATGTAAACCCTCTTAACCCCCCAGCAATGGGTTAAATAGTGTTACTGCTGTTCTTCTACAAGGATGGCTTTGGCACAAAATAATTTATGAAGGTTGATATGCCATTAAGTAAAGAAACAACACTAAACCAAACTTTAGTATAATGGACAAGAATGTTGATTCGGCATTATGGCTTAACATTCTGAATTTCTTTCTTACTGTAATTTATACAAGATTATTTTGAGATAAGCGTTATCATAGCTGAACTGTTGAACTGTGTGTTTGATATTATGGCTTTCCTCAAGAATTCTATTTAGATCACTAAAACTGTATGGAGAATTTGATCCTCAATGGATATCTCAAACTTGTGTCCTTGTGTTAAACTAAACAAAACTAAGTAAATTCCAATGAAATGTGCCATTTATTCTTAAAATTCTTCTTAGAGGACTGAATTTTGTTCAAGCTTATTGAAATTATTTTTTTTAATTCGATGGACTATCTTCCTTGTCTATATTGTCCATAGTTCACAATGTTTTGTTAGTGTATACATACAACCCAGCTTTCTGCTGGTATATTTACTGTGGAATTGTGAAGCTCCTTACAAATGGAACGTCAAACTGAGAATACATAGTCAAACCATGAATTAAGAACAGCATAGACAAAGAAAACAGTCCTGCTTTGGGATCTATTACCTATTTAAGAATCAAATTTGTTTTAATGTTGTGACAAAAGAAGTAAAATTGAAAATAATAGTCTAAATGCATTATTTAATTACACTTACAGAAATATTACCTAGTTGCTCATATATAATTTTTTCCTACAATACACTGACTCAAGACACAACACACACTGTTGGTGAGGCTTAGAATGCACTGACTGTATCCTTTGCTGATGGTTATGGCTCCCAACAAAAAGGGTATCCTGGAGATGTTACTAAATTGCATCTGGTGTAAAACTCCTATTCTGGAGTGCAGAGGAGTATAGTCACCCTTTCATTGTTCCCAGGTTCACTCTGACTTGGAGTGATAGTACCTGTTAGGGTCTTATATATCAGCCAAATTGATATGTTTGAAAATTATTAGTATATGATTGGAACACTTCATACCTTATACCTGTGCACACACAATTTGTATCAAGAATGATTACTTGAAGCTATAAGTGTTTACAATTGATTATTACCATTAGTTACTTGAAACCATATAATTGTGTGCAAATCATTGATACTAGATAGGAATACTTGAGGCTATATTACTAGGTGCAAATCCTTTACTTTAAGTTTAGTTACTTGAAGCTATAATTTTTTTACAAATGATTATTATAATTAGTTAGTTAGAAGAAAAAAAATTGACTTCATCATTAAATAACCCTTCAAGAGTTGACATGCTGTAAAAACCAACCAACCAACAAAAACAAACAACTAAGCTACTCCACTCGTCTACATTTCTAATCACCCAACTTCTTTCCGATCAATTTTTGTTTAATCTACTTATGCATAAAATGCAATGGGACTTTATACACACACACACACACACACACACACACACACACACACACACACACACACACACACACACAATGCAACACATAATACACATCACATGCACAAAACACTCATATCACACATACACATCATACACACAAACAACACACACATATTACATACATGCATACATAACACATACATAAAAATAACACAGACACAACACATACATGCTCAACATATAACGCACATCACACACACAACACAACACATACACACATATACACGACCCACAATACATACAGACAGATACACAACATACATAACACAATGCACAGACATAACAAAACACATAAACATAACACAATACATATTATACACTATGCATACACATGCGCATATACAAATACACACATACCATACACAAATATGCCCATCATACATATGTATTCAATACACATATATACAAAACACACACACAACACATATACAATATGCACATACAGCACACTCACAAAACATTCAAAATATAAAAAAGGTGTGTTCATAAAGTATCAAGACTAAATCTGTATTTACCAAGAAAGAAATGTACAATGAATGAAATATTCATTTCTTTCAAAATTCTCCCTTGACATTCAGAAGTTATTCCAGTGAGTTTTCTATTTGTCAAAGCACCTCTGAAACTTCTCTTTTGATATGTTATGAAGCTGTAATTTTGTATTTCTTTTAATGCTCTCATTATCTTACTCTTGAGGTTGATTTTCAATTTAGATAACAAGAAAAAGTCACATGGAATTCATTCTGGTGAGTATGGAGAGCACATTTTCTGGTAAGTATGGAGGGTGCATTTTTACCAAAAAATATTTTGTTTAAAAAGTACATAAATCTTTTTTCCAACTGGTACTGGACATAATCACTTTATTATATTCTATATACTTTATTTATGTCAGATAGATTATCTTCCTGATTTAAAGTTGTTGCAATGCAGGTGTTAGGAACAGTGAGTTGGTCAAAGGCATGTCTTTGAGTAATAGCAGCCATGCCATTTTAGTTTTGACATAAAATAGTGAATTTCTGAGAGAAATGTTTTTAGGGCTTCTCCTTTCATTATGTGGTAACATTTCAAGGCCAGCTCACTCACCAGATCTATCCCTTTGTGATTTCTTCTTCTGGTGATACTTCTTTAAACATAGGCTGCAGACAACAGAAAGATTTTAATCTTCATGAAATCACAGTAATACTAGAAGCAATGACAAGGCAAGTGCCGTAGAAATTCAGGATGAGGTTTCAGGTATATATATCTCTAAAGAGCAATCATTTGGATGATATAAACTTAAAAATAAATGATGATAATAAGAAAACAAAATGGTAAATATTGTCTTTTCTTATAGTAAAATTAAATTTTGAATAAGATCTATGTTGCATTTTTTATTTATATTCCAAATTCAAGAGATCCTATTTACCCAACCCCTCCGCTTGGGCAGGATATGACACAAGGTCAATTTTTTTTTTTAAGCGGAGTTTAACAGGTTTGAATTCAGAGTTTTCCTTCTCCTAGACTAGTTGCCTCACCAAGGCTGAAGAACCCAGTCTGCCCTACTATTTACTCATAGCTGGAGGGAGAATAATTGGATTCATACCTTTCCCAAGGGTATTAGTGCTATGTGAAATGCAATCAGTCTCGTCCAGGATTTGAACTCGTGTCGCCATGTCCATTTCCTACGACGATAACCATTACACCACGGGCACCTCCCTTCCAAATTCAAGAGATCATTCAGCCAGATCATTTATAAGTTGGTTAGCTGTTCACATCTTCATTTAAATTTTATATTTTAACTTTTAAAATAAAAAATAATTTTGAAATTCAGTCTTGATACGTTTTGATCATATCCTATATTTTTATTCTTCATGCAATCTGATGTAATTACAGAGTAATAAGAAATTCTGTAGCTATTCATTGTATAAACACAAATCTATATTAATTAAAGAAGAGGTAATTTGTCTGTCCTCACTAGATAGCCAAACCCAGGGAAAGGTTTTAAACTAATTTTTTTTCCTTATAAAGAATACAGTTGCTTTCATGAAGTGGTAGTCTCCATCAATAAACCATAATCAGTGTGAAGCCATTTTGCTACAAACTGCAACTACAAAATTAAAATTTCCGAACTTCAAAAGAAAAGATTATTTTTCTTACAAAAATAATTATTCAGTGTTAATTAAATATTCAAAATTAGGTTTATAGGTGTTTTCTCCAGTTGGAGATGTTAAATAACTAAATAGCATAGAACTACCAATCTTGTTTAGATTGATAGATAAATAGTATACTAAAAGTAAAAAATATATTTCTCCAAAAAATTCTATGACATTTTTCCCAAAACAATATTACAGTCGAGTCTAACTTTAAGTACTAGTTCTTGTTAGATTACTGAAATTAAGTAACAATGAGCCAGCTCAGTACTCAGAAGGGAGATAAAAAGTAGGTACTGTAAGCAATCTAAGGACTCTGTACTTGACTAAACTAAGGTCCTATGTAATAAAGTTGATTATGTCTGTGTCTCTGCACTGTATATATCAACTGAGATAGTCCCTTGGATGTGTGGTGATGCAGTTGTAAGCCACAACTGAGAACAGGCTATTTTTGTATTATTACTCTGTGGCAACAAGTTACATGCCTGGTTTGTAAGTGCCACTAAATTTGGCATGCACTTTGTATTTCCTTTTTGTATTTCTTCCTCTTTTCTGGCTGTAAAGTCATGTGGTAAACATGTGTGTATATACTATTTCCCAAATTACGTCTTGCCTCTTTATTTTTCTGCCTAGTCAGCCATGGCTGTCGAATACACCGATTACTTCTCTGCAGAAGGGTAAGACCCCTCCAATGAGTGCCCAGGTTATGACACTAAACAATCTGATGGTGAGGCCCAGTAATGCTGGTGCTTTGGGGAATGTAGAGTCCCCCTTCATTGCCATTACTACCAGGTCCACTTTGGCTCGGAGTGGTAGTACCTGATAAAGGTCCTATCTATGGGTTAAATAAAATTAAACCATGATTTGAGTTTACTGGTTTTGACATTTAAACTGCGTATTTATGCTAAATTGGATTGTTTAAAATAGAACTGTTTTGACATTTAAACTGTGTACTTATGCTAAACTGAATTATCTGAAATAAAATAACTCTGTGTATTGCTCAGTTGGCTGAGGCTGTAGAATATACCGAGTGCTTCCCTACAGAGGGGTAAGACCCCCTCAATGACGAGTGTCCTGGATATGACACTAAACAATCTGATGGTGAAGTTCCAGTGATGCTGGAGCTTTGGGGAATCCAGAGCACCTCTTCATTGCCATTGCTCCCAGGTCCACTCTAGCCCGTAATGGTAGGTAGAGCCCTATGTATGGGTTAAATAGAATTAAACTGCATACTTATGCTAAACTGAATTGTTTAAATTAGAACTGTTTGACTAAACTGAATAGCTTGAAATAGAAATGTTTTTGACAATTAAACTGTGTACTTACATTTAAACTGTGTACTGATGCTAAAGTGAATTGTTTGAAATGGAATTGTACTTATGCTAAACTGAATTGTTTAATATAAAACTGTTTTGACATTTAACTGTATGTGGAGAAAATCTATATTTATACTAAACTGAATAGTTTGAATTAGAATTGTTTGACTAAACTAAATAGCTTGAAATAGAAAAGCTTTTGACAATTAAACTGTATACTCATGCTAAACTGAATTGTTTGAAATAGAACTGACTATTTGAGTAAACATGGATTTGGCATTAAATAACCTATAAAGGTTGATATGCCATAAAACCAACCAACCAATCTTTATTTTTCTTACAAATATGTGCCTGAAGTATATGAAGCCTATTGAGATCCAAATCTCTGGACATAGAAAACTGCAGTTTGGTACATAAGACCTCTTTTCAATCTATATTATTCTTATTGTATTGTAGAGAAGAGGAAAATCTCATATTTTGTTTTGGCGTGCAATTTAATTCAACACTGAATTTCACCCAATCAGGATGACATATCCTATTCAGCCCGGACCTTCATTTCCGGCTAGCAAAACGGGTGAGCGGCCAAACACACCCTCTTCAGCTTGAGGCGGCGACCAGAACAGACGTGCCTCTGGTCGTCCCTGCTTAGCGATGCTTTTTAGCTAAATAAGCCACCCAGCGTGGACATCTCACTGTGGCTTTAACACTAGCAGCAGCAACATGGACACTCAACGAGGGAACCATCTAATTTATGGATTCTTTATGAGGAATCCCAGTGGAACATAAATTAGAAACATTCAGCATGCCTTCCACAGGCACCACTTCTTGTCACCCCAAAAATTTACTATGTCGATCCGAGCGCCACTCCACTCTCGACACACAAAACTACACGGTGACCTTGAATACTTCCCTCACACGTCCAACAACATGCTGCCATCTCAACACCTTGCTAAGCCATTTCGTCTCAAACATCCAACAAGCCTAAACACCACGAGTCTTGCAGCACCAAGAACAAACCAAATATTCAAAGCTGCAAATAAAGAACTTTCGTTGTTGTGTGTTGTTAAAGCAAAGTTTCGTAATTCATTTGTGTGCCTAAAAACAATAGTGTAATTCCAAGAACCGCTATAGTATCATGAACTTATACTAAAGCCATAATCAACCTAATAAAATTAGACTGCCAAACAAATTATTTTGAGTTTTTATTTTATGTGACGGCCATTTACTTTAGCTTACCCCACCAACATCAGCATATTTTTATGTCCAAATCCATTTCCCACGCAACAAAGAATGGTACATTACATATATATTCAATTTATTTTTTCATAAAACCTTCTTGAATGAAACTTTATCTCATGGGATTTTAAAGTTTAGTTGTGTAATTATTTTGATATTTTTTGATCTTCATTTAAAAGATTCTTTTCATTACTTATGATATAAACAAACTTAATTATGAAAAAAGATTATTTTTTATCTTTATTACTTTTTAATAGACCGTGACAAACAATTGAATCAGATA
>OY757931.1:47962390-47989890 GCA_963585895.1 Sepioteuthis lessoniana | reverse complement strand
CCGGTATATATATATATATATATATATATATATATATATATATATATATATATATATATGTGTGTGTGTGTGTGTGTGTGTGTGTGTGTATTCTTCAATCCAGTAATTCCGGAGAATGGAACAATTCCGTCAGGACAATTAAATTATTCAAACTTCGAATATTTAAATATTCCGGGTAAAGAGCTCAATGTAAATGATATCAAAGAGCAAAGATTTCTTCAAGAAAAACCAAAAGTCGGTCACTTTAGGATTATAAATTTATTTCCATCCTTCTAAGAGCATTGATATGAATCAATAACTCCAAAAGGATTTTAACTGGACTTCTTCATCTCCATGTTGGATCTGAAGAAGTTAAATACTTTTGGGGTTATTGATTCATATCAATGCTCTTAGCTGGATGGAAATAAATTTATAATGCTAAAGTGACCGACTTTTGGTTTTTCTTGAAGGTATATATATATATATATATATATTACATTTTAATATATATATATATATATATATATATATATATATATATGAAATATCTCCCAAGTATATTAGGATAGTTTTGAAGTGCTTTCAAACCCTCATAAGAAAAAGATTTATATACATGAATACATATACATTTACATATATTCGTCCAGCCGCACCATGAGAGATATTTTTATATAATATAGATAAAATATTTATAACTAATATAGTTTATATATGATTATACGCATATCTCAAAAACTTGACATGTAAGGAGTTTTTCTGTATAGATTTGAAACCATTCTACTTGATTTCTCTAGTATAGCAACACAACAGATAAAATGTTCTTTTTTTTTGTTGATCAGTCTTCAAAATTATAGATAAATGTTATGAAAGATTAAACATAAAAATATTGTATGCTTATTATTTTAGCTTTTTAAAATAGGTTATCTTATTGGGTCACTGTTATGTATTCGCGAGTGCATGTTTGTGCATATTTGTTTGAACTTTTAAAGCCTTCATTCTGTTGTCAGGTGGTATAATTTGCACATAATCTGAGGTAAAAAAAAAACATTTAAAATAAGCATTTCCGCAGATCACAAGAACCAACATCACTGAGAGGAATCCTTCTGTGTCTACTGCGTGACTTTACTTGCAAATTATCTTTTTAAAACTTTTTTCAAATTCCTCTACTTTCAAGTCATCTGCAAAATGGAATTATATCTACATTTTAATGGTCGTCAACAGTTGGTCATAGTGTACTTTGTATTAGCATGTTCACTGGTTGTCGCCCATTAAAAAAAAATTATATCTGGTTATGTTTTCAATTACATAAAAAAATTCCTGGACACTGATTTTTTAGGTACATTTAAAAAATGGAGTTTGCAACAAATATTGAAATATTGACATTTAAGAATTTGCAGGGAAATTTCAAAATTTTATAAAAAGGAGTTTTGAGAAGTCTTGAAATCTCTACTATTCGTGTTTCGCGAAAGGCGATTTGACTTACGAAATATATGTACCAGACTCTTTCTATGTTAAACTTAGAAATTTCAAAGGGGTAGGTATCTTCAAAAATTTTTTATGTCCCGCTGAAGCATCTTCTCTCTTGGAAGAACATCAGATCACATCTGTGACAGGAGCACAGATAATAATCAACCCCTGGATTTAGTATAGCCAAAATATACTACCCATGAAAAATGACAAATCTAAATCCAAATCGACGTGGAACTTAGATGACAGATTTGAGTGTCGTGATCAGCAGATATTCCCTTGATAGCCAACATGAGGGACCCGTCGGCATCCTGAGTATGTTGGCTGTTCTATTTTCAGATACACAAAAGCCAAAACAATTCAAATGAGAAAAAGGGACAAGAAAAGACAAAAGAAAAATGGGCTAGAGAAGACTACAAAAATGTAACCCATTGTTAATTTGTTAAAAGTGCAATCAAACACAAAGTAGATATAGAAAAAGAATGACCTAAATTTGGGCAGAATCCATTAAATCTAATGTAACAAGGACTTGCAGAGTAAGTCAGGGTGATTTTAAAGAAAGGTTGGTTTTATGACCTCGATATACTAGAAATATGTGTACAAGTAAGACGTAAAGAATATGCAAAAGAAGAAGCTCCTACACGAATGGAAATACAAAACACTGAAAACCAAAACACCACATAACGCAGCGCCACACCATCAATGTTAAGACGGGAAAAATTGATAAAGAAAATCATGTCTGAAAAGACTACATTACCATCCCTCTGGAATCAGGACTGGAGAAAAGTTTAGGTTGAACCTGAGAAAATAAATCATTAAAAATATCCCCTTATTGAACTAAACAAGTTAATTCGTGCAGAAGAAAAACTAGTCAGTGATAAAACTGGTATTCTTCGTAGGAGCCTGAACAGAAATACAAATCTTTATTGGGAAATTAGGCTAGATAAAGAAACTGTGGCAAAGAGTGAAAAGAAAAATACGAAAAATACTTTGAACTGAAAAGATCAAAACTTGACAACAACAGACAAGTCAGATAATACAACTGGGAGTAATAAATCAAAAGATATTGGCGAAAGAATGGATACTTAATGGAGAATGGATAAAAGATAACAGGAAAAAGTAATACAAATAAAATACCTTACAAAATGACGAAGAAAAATTCTACCTAGTTGGTGGAGAAAGAACAATGATGCAAAGGAAACAAAACAAATTATGGAAACAGCAATAACACAACAGAAAGGCCGATGGATAACATAAAAAAAGGAACTACAAGAACTCGAACAAGGTCATGAGGTGGACATAGACCAAGACTAGCAAAAAAGGAACACTCAAGAAATTTCCAAATCGGAAAACACCAAGCCATGATGACATACATGAACTCTAATTTGAAGAATTCATGTCCATCTACGACAGATTGCCTCTGCAACTGAGAAATTACCTAAAAGTAGTAAGCATATCCAAATGAATGACAAAGGGAAAAACTACTCTGATTCAAAAAATCATCCTCAGAAACTAAAAATCCGTTTGTATCTCAAAACCACAGAGAATTTTATGCATCTCATTCTCAAGAGCGATTTTGGTTTGTGCATATACCATTTAGTAGTATGGTTTGTGTATATAATATTTGGTAGAATGGTCGAATTTCAATTTCTTGCTGTGAATCACCTTTCCAAACTAGTCATGCCTAGTCTTGTACTCATTTTGCACTAGTTTACTGCATTAGCTTATATGTTATTAACTGTTTTGTCTCATTTTCCATTGCTGTTCTGTTGCATATTATCGATTTTCGCTTTGATATCATCATCATCATCATCATGTCGTGCTGGTAGCACGGATATCCCTGACCCTCTCTCGCCATTCTCTCGCCGTTCATCGCCCTAGGCAGGTCTTCAGGACAACATCCCGTATCCTCACACAGATGCTGAATGTATGTTCGTGCTGGTCGTCCTGCCTTCGCACGGCCATGTGTGGGGATCCATAAGAGTAAGCTTTGATATAATTGGTCCTTATGGGGTTGTTTTGTGCTGTTATTTAAAAAGATTCAGTTTCTGTCCTGAGGTTTCCATTTCTTTGCCATGTCTGGTTATTTCGTGTGCAATTTCGCAAGTTTGCCGCTTGAAATACCCTTACAATTGTTTTTCTTTTCGTTTCTATTTTTCTCTTTGTTCTTAGTTAGTAACTGCTGCAATTGGCGGCTGTAATTAATCTCTCTTTGCTCTTTTAAATGTAGTTCTCCAGTCCTTGTACTGATGCCTCCACGCAATCTTTAGTGCTGGTGATCATCTTCAATGCCAATGTTATCTCTCGAATGTAAAGCCTTACACATCATCATCATCATCATGTCGTACTGCTCGCACAGATTTCCCTGACCCTCTTTCGATACTCTATCGTCCATCGCTCCAAGCAGGTCTTCCAGGCTGCATCCTGTATCGGCACAGAGCAGTTGTAGATAGGTTCTAGCTAGTCGTCTAATCTTTGTTCGTCCATGTGAAAGGGTTCACAGGAGTGCATCACTTATGAGTTCGTCCTTATTTCTCCGGCAGAGTCCCGCATGTCTGGTTCGTCTAATTTCGATAGATTTCGTGATGGGTAGTAAGTGGCCGTACAGATGCTGTTTTGTAGGGTCTTGCCTCCAGAAATTGTTCAGTACAGCTCGTAGCATTCTTGTGTGATTGCCGTCAAGCCTTTTCTCCCTACGCTTAGTTAGTGTCCACGTGTTGCATCCATATAGCAGTATCGATACGACCGCTGCTTGGAAAAAACTGCGTTTTATTTTATCGGATGGGTCTGACCTCTTTATGACCGTTAGCTATCCATGCTTTTGCTAGTTGCGTGTTGATGGTCTTTCCAGTTGATGAGACACTGCTTTCGAGGTAGGTCCACGAGTTTCAGAGAACGACCATTTAGTGTATTTTTTTTGCATTCACATGGATGTTTATGGCACCTGCTGCTCGTTCTAGACTATGTAGCAGGGATTTGGCTTGGGCTGGTGTATTTGCCAGAAGTGCTATGTCATCGGCGTAGTCTGCGTCCATAATAGTTTGTGCGGAGTATCTTCTGCTTCTTTCCTTTACCAGCATTAAATCTATAGAGGTTCCTAGCAAATAGTCTAGGGAGATAATAAACAGGTATGAGGCTAATGTATCTCCTTTCAGCTCATCTACTACAATGTCGAAGTAGTCTGTGTGTCCATTCGGTAAGCGAACTTTTACTTTTGTGTTTTTACCGTAAGCGAGAAGTATTTGCTCCATCATCCCTCGGTGTATGGAATCAAATGCCTTGGAGAAATCTACAAACTATAGTGTTGCTTCGAGTTTTTTGCACAAACACCTTCTAGAATTTGACGGAAAGTTAAAATTTGTGATGTCATGGATCGATTTCTCCGAAAGCCATTTTGGTTCTTCCTAAGTATTTTCTCGATTTTAGGTTCTATGCGTTTGCGTTGCAGAGCATTGTAGATCTTGGCTGCTATGGAAGTAAGGATGATACCTCGGTAGTTCTTGGCTATTTCGAGATTACCCTTCTTGGGGAAAGGAAGGATGCAGCCCTTTGTCTATTGTGTTCTGGTTATATACGACGTTGCAGTATCGTAGTAGTATGCCGTCGAATTTCCTTGTCTTCCATACTTCTGAGGGTATCAAGACCTGCAGCTTTCCTATTTTTAATTTTTCTTTGTACTAAATCGAGTTTTTCTTACGTAAACTGTCCTAGTTTGATATCTCGTTGATTACTAATAATTTTAGGTTCATCCGTAACTTTCGGATGTTTCCTATATACTATGCAATCCTAAATTGTCTATCTTCAACCGAGTCTCTAATCTTATTGATCTGATTATGGATGTATTCTGTTTGTTCTTTTAGGTATACGTTAATTAGTTCATTTTGTGCCTTCTTAAGTTTCTGTGAGTTGATATTTGCTGGGTTCCTCCTATTGCATAGGGATGCGGTTTTTTACGTCGGCACGTTTTTTCCTAACCGCTAATGTCTCCCTGGGGACTCTAAGTTTAACTTTAATTTAGTTGGCATACATTCTGGTGTCGCTTCTATGTGGGCATTAACGAAGTTCTCATATTCGTCATTCGCAGTCAGTGTTTCTGATATCTCCCGAAGTGCATCTTAGTGTCAACGTATATTTATCGCTAGTATCCCTATTGTTAAGCAGGGATCAAATCATAGTGTATGGCTGTGGTTGTTCGAGCCGCATTCCTACGTAGGCTCAGTCGTATTTTTGCCGTGACAATTCGGTGTCCCACCCTCTAAAGAGGAATATGCCTCACAATTCAATGCGCAATTAATCCTTTTCTTATTTATGAGGATGTAGTCTATCTGTGCTTTAGCGTTATTTACGTTGGTATAGGTCCATAGTTTTCTTTTTCTTTTCTGAAATTTAGCATTAAGGCATGTTAGTCTATTTTCTCGTGTGAAATCCAGTAGATGTTCCCCATTTCTGTCTGATGAGTTGTGTAAACTGAATTTGTTGTTTACGCTTTTACCTATTTGGGTATTCATGTCTCCACCAGTGATTTGAACGTTGTGTTTGGGAATGACCGAACAAGGGAGGATAGCCCGTCATAGAAGGGGATGAGGTCCATTTCGTCACTAACATTGGTGTTATATACCCACAACCATAATGATATCAATAGCAACTGTACATATACATATGCAAAAACACGGGCGGACTCAAATACACAAGCGACTCCGTTGTTCAGGTACGAACATTTATTAACTTCTTGACTTCTGAGTTCGGTTCTTCGACACGAGGAGAGAGAGACACAATTCTTAAAAGTCTTTCGTATCATACTATGCCAACAAAACTCAAACGGTCGGCACATCTCGTGGATCTCCTTTCATCTTCGCTGGTCGGTACCTGAAAAACTTAACCGTATACCTCAACGGTCGAAACCCTAACTTCTCAACATCATGATCGGAACTCGACTTTCCAACTCTCGACTCCATGGCAGAGAACTCAATTCTCTATGCCCCAAATTGCAGAGACAAAATGCCTGTCTGTCTTACATGGCCCGAAGTCAACTCCCAATTGACGTCTTTTTTAAAGTCTCTAAATTCTCAGCCCATCGCTTCCGGGCATGACGTCATTCACACTTCAGCCCCATTTCCTATTTAGGGTTTATTATGACAATTGTGATTGCCATATCCTCTGCACGCAAGCGTAAACTGTACCCAATATCTGTGCAACTTTCTAAGGGCCGAATAGTTCAAAGCCCAACCAAACTGAATGATAAAATATAATTAACGAAAAATGATTAATATAAAAAAATCATTTCGTAATTATATAACATTGGTAGGGCTGTCACAGGAGATGATTGTTGTGCTGGGATTGCGATTAAACGTGGCCACCATCATCCTCGGTTGTATTTTATCGATACTATTAAGTGATTTTAGGGCCTGTGGACTGATAAGCATACTTACATCCCGTATCGCAGCGTTGACAGAGTTTTTACATGCATATGTTGAGACAAGAGTCCATCCATTGCCGGTATCGTGGTATTTTATATCTTCACTTTGAAGGTACCTGCGTTCTTGTACACATACTATGTCCATGTTATGATCTATTGCATATGGTGTCAGCTCCGGTAGTTGGCCAATTCTATTTAAAGTTCTGACATTGAATGTCGCTATTTGTATTGTGCTTTTACATTTAAGTAGTTTTTGTTTTTGTTCGAGTTCTGTAGCTGATTTTTTGAACATTGGATCTAGAGATCCCACCTCAGCAGGACACAGCTCTTTTTTACCCGCGCGAAGGGGGATGCAGTTTTGACAAGTGATTTGAGAGTGAGTTATGGTAATTTTTCCTTGGCTATGTTTTATTCTCATCAATAGATGCCACCTTAATAGATGAGTAGACTGAACTATTTGATCCTGGCCGTTGATACGTGGGGTTCGTCAGCCCAGCACCTGGTTAGGCGTGCCGTTAACCCGTCGTTGGGTTCGTCTGCATTTAAATCCACCAGGCTGCTTTCCATGGCTTCCGAGGTATATCTTGTGGAGAGCGAAAAAAGTATTTTTCCTTCTCTTATATATATATATATATATATAATCATTATCAAGTCGTACTGCTACCACGAATTTCCCTGACTCTCTCTCTCTCTCTCTCTCTCTCTCTCTCTCTCTCTCTCTCCGTCCCTATCATCCATCGCTCCCGGCAAGTTTTCCAAACTATATCCTGTGTCCGCACAGAGCTGATGTAGATAAGTTCTTGCTGATTAGCCAACAATGGTACGTCCATGTGTAAGGGTCTATAGAAGAATGTCACTTATAACTTTGTCATTGCTTCTCCAGCAGTGTCCTGCACGTCTTGTTCGTCTAATTTGGATGATTTAGAAATGGGAGGTAAGTGGCCGTAATAAAGATGAATTTATATATTGGACTCAATAAAAGAAAAGCTCAGTCGGCTGGGGCTGTAGAATACATCGACTGCATCTTAACTCTTGCCATTTATGATACTATGATATAATATACTTAATTCCGAAGATTTCACTCTTTTTATACGAATACTTTGATATTGTTCAAATTTATATAAATTTGATTGAGCAATATGAAAATTATTTGCAAAAAACAGAATATTCCCTTTTAGTGAATTGATGTACTTGTTTAAATCTGCGCCATTGTATTTTTTAAAATGTCCTCTATACTCTCTAATTCAAGAAAATTGCTAATCAAAAAGTATCGAAAATTGGTACTGACTCGTCTCAATTTTCTGACATCATCACTATTTGTTGCTAAGTTGTGCATTCAGTTTTCATTTAAATTTCAAATTTTAAAATTAAAAGTTAAAAGAATCAATCTCGATACTTTCTGATTACACTTCGTATATATATATATATATATATATATATATATATATATATTCAAACTTTTTGTTAATTTCGACAGCACCCAAAATCATGATATAGTACAGATTTTTGCGTAACTACGTATTAAGGGTTGTAAGTTTTCTTCATTTGCATTTGTTATATTCATTGTGCTTTACATAAGAAGAACTAAACGTATAAAGAAAACTAGCCTGGTACAATAAAGATTTTAATCTTATTGATATAAAAACCTACACCCAGAGAGAAAAGTTAGAATTTAATTGAATTATACAAAAGATCTCGTTGTAGTGTTAGCAGATGCGAACAGAACCTAAAATTTTACGTTTTATTTGTTGTATTTAAGAATTTTTTCCTGCTGTTATTGATGTCATCTTGTGTGGGAAGATTTTTGAAGATTTGATTGTCGGTTTTATATTTTATTTTTGCTATCTATCTATCTATCTATCTTTCTATCTAAGAACGAAACCTCGGAGTATTAACAGAACAAGCCACGCGTTCTTGTTTGTCTATCAAGTATGATTATATAATGTTTTCTGTATCCTTTTCCATCCTTGCTTATTAGAATTTTTATAATAAAAAAGAATAAACTTAAAATTGTGGCTATCACTTCAGACATCAAGATAAGCAAATAAATATTTAAATCTCCTCGCCTTTTAAAACCTTTTTGTTTTCAACAGTTCCTGACTTTTACGGTTTCCTTTGAAATATTACCGCTGTTCCATGTTAAATTTTATAAATACAATTTTAATGCAAATGCAACTACCATTATCGGACAGAGGCGAACTCTGTCTCAAAATAATGGTTAAATTTAATGTACGAAATTCAAATGCAAATGTAAAAACTGTTATGGGACAAATAATCAGTCGAGAACTTTTTCTTGAATGGTCTTGTGTCTGTTTATCTGTCAGCCTGAGGTGATAATCAAAAGCCCAGACAAAAATGCATATTGTGTGTGTGGTGGGAGGTACACTTCGGGAGCTTGCGAGACATGCTTCTATGGCTTAGCGCATGCATTACCGACACGTATATGTATATACACATCAGGGTTTAGCTATTTGCACATGTATGCATGAACATGTACATCAGGACATTCGGATTTTATATTAATTTATAAGTTTTGTGTAGGGTACATATTGTATTGCACTGGTTCTATACACCAGTATGTGCGAGGACCAGGCGTGGACACAGATGATGCCTATCCAAAACAGGCAAGATGCAACGCAAGGAGAATTTGAAAGCTGGTTTGAATTCAGAACTTTCCTCCTCCTAGACCGGTTGCCATACAAATCTTTCCTATTTACTCATAACTGCACTTGTTCTATAAATACACAAGTACATAAATGGACTTTTGGAAGAACGTGCGTCAAGTTCATTGTCAATTGCTTTGGGACTCAACGAGTTAACACTTTTTTTATATTCAAACTTCTCGTGGGGAACTTCGTGGACCACCATCTTAAAAAAAACAATATATATATATATATATATATATATATATATAAGAAAGTTTACGCACTCTGTCACCTTGAATCAAAGTTTCAATCTGTGCGATGTTGTTTAACTACAGAAGACAATATTATGCGCGTCGAAGTTTGATTCAAGGTGAGAGACAGCTAACTTCGTAACAAGGCCGTGGAATGTGACCTTTTGAAGACAGTGGTCCATAACTCTATCATCCTGGAGAAATTGGGATGTCATCTCGATAACGTATTTCTCACCAATATATTATATATAAAACTTTGTCATGTATGCACGCGCGTGCGTGTGTGTATATAAAATATATTTCTAAAATGTCTGAGGTTTTGCATTCTATCTCTGTAATTGACTCAATTGTGCATACATGGTATTTTGTATACTACGAGGAATATTGTTTGGGAAATAAGAGAAAAGAAAAACAATGGAAAAACAGAATTAATCGGGAAATAAAAAAAAAATACTGTAAAATGCAACCGAAGAAAAAAAAATTAACATAAAAATGAATATAAAAAATGAATATAAAAAGTATGTCTAGAAGGGTGAAGGGACGAAAGGAATGGAAAAAGGGAAAACAAAAGAAAAATCATAAAAAAAAGAATGAAGATGAGATGAAAAGAAAAAAATCAAAAGAAAAGTAGAACTACGTAAAAAAAGGGAAAAAGAAGAAAGAAGAAACAAATAAACAAATTAATACAAAAACAAATAAAATTAAAAGCAAAAGGAAAATAAAAAGGTCAAAGAAAGAAGAAAAGAAGAAAAATAGAGAAATAAGGAAAGAAAAGAAGAACAAAAAGAGAAAAAACGTGAAGAAACGGAAAGAAAGAAAAAAAAAAAGAAAGTAAGAAAAGGTAGAAAAAAGATTGAAAGAAAAAGAAAAGAACGAAAATCACTGAATAATTAATTAGACAAAAAGTAAAAGTAAGAAAGAAAATTAAAAGATATGTAGAAAAAAATTAAAAAATTATAAAAAGTAGATAAAAATGAGACAAAAAGACAAAAAATGTGAGAAAATAGAAAAGAATGAAGAAAACAGAAAAGAAAATTAATAATTAAAAAGACAAGACCATTAAAGTTTCATTAAAAGTAGAAAAAATGTTTCCAAATGTGCTTTAAAAAGTACACTTTTCATATGTATAAATTATTACGAATAATTTAAGTCTACGTGTCTGTAAAGATGTTTGCTTTACGCATAGTTAGATTCTAATGATTGGTTGGCGTAACCATAATGACTGACTGTTAATGATTTAAAAAATGTATTGCGCCAATCTACTAGTTAGAAATTATGATGTCTCAAAAATTTCCAAACCAGCTTTATGTAGATTCGAACACAGGTCATTAGCTTTTACAATGAAGTCACTTAAAATCGTACTACAGGATATGTAAATAACTTGTGAGAGTTTGTATAGAGACATGCATTTCTTAACCGAATCAAAAATTAGAAAATGTAGATATAGTTAGCTTAATTCTTGTACAATTCCACAATACTAGAGAGAATCAAACACATGGTGGATTGTGAGACTAACGCATACTCACTTTGTAGCAGATTCTTAATAGGTAACAAAGTGGTTTACGGTGAAGTCGCACTTGCTAGATTAACCGAAGTTAAGTAGCGATGAGGCTTCTCAGCACTTAGATGGGTAAACCCTCAGAAAAAGTGGGTATAGAGTGTCAGACTAAGCAAATCTTTACAAATTTATGAGAGCTAGCGAATGTGAGTCATAATAATATTTAGCATGGTATACATGTGTATATATAAAGCCTGTACATTTGTGTGTAATGTTAGTGAGAGTAATTATAGATTTTTGTTTTACGTGCACTTTATATGCTTCTCTCTCTCTCTCTCTTTCTCTTTCTCTCTCTCTCTCTCTCTTTCTCTCTCTCTCTGGTGTCTGTTTGTTGTCTGTGAAAGCGACTCCTCCCCTGTGTAAATATTCAAAGTGTTGAATTAGCTGAAGAGTTTGCTGGAAGGTTGTGCGAGTTGTAATAAAGTTAATAGATTAATTAAAAGAATAAGAGAGCAAAAACAAAGCAGTTTAAATTAGGAGTGAAAAATATAAAAAAGAAAGTATTTTGTAAAAGTATAAGAAAAAGAGAAAAAAAAAGTAATGAAGGTAAAAGAAGCATAAATTTAAAAAAAAATGACGCAAAAAGAAGATTTTTCTTCTTTTTGCGTCATTTTTTTTTTTTTTTTTACTTCACTTTAAAGCGAAAACAGTTAAGAAAAAGATGAATTTTCTTTCCTGTTTCGCTTTATTTTTCTGATAAAAACAAAGAAAAGTACTAAGAAAGAAAGAAAGGAAGACAAAAAGAGACTCCAGTACTATTTCTTAACACCAAGAAAAGTTACAAACTAGAAGATTATAAAGAGGACACAAAAAGAAAAGAAAATAGAGAAAAAGAAGAAAAAAGATAGTTACTAAAAAGAAGAGACCAACAACAAAGAAATCGGAACTAAGCAGAAACTAACAAATAAGACAAAAAAGGCCAAAGAGAAAGAAAAGGAGAAATCTAAAAAATGAAAGAGAGACAAAAAGAAAGAAAGAAAGAAAGAAAGAAAGAAAGAAAGAAAGAAATTAAAAACTAAAATCTAAGGTACAGAAAGAAAGAAAGAAAGAAAGATACAAAAAAAAAGGAAAGAACAAAGTAGAAGGAAAAAAGAAGACTGAAGTAAAATTTAGAAAGAAATAGGAATAAAATTTAAAAAAAAAATAAAAGGAATTGATCCAAAAGAAAAGAGATGAAGAGAGTCAAATTACTAAAGTGAGTAAGAAATACAATGAAAACAGACGACAAAAGTTGCAATATACGTGTGTATAATGTACAGAAAGGGAAAGAAGATGGCGGTGTAGATTTGTGCACGCTTCACCCAACAGTGCTTGTTGAGCGCTCGTATGAACCAAGCAAAGAGAATTTTTAAGCACGCTCTAGAAACCTTTTCAAAAAAACTTGATCTCAATTCATGCAAGAATGCGTGTGTGCATACGTGAGTGTTCACGTACATCCGTCGCACCAAGGACAAGCGACTAGAAATTAACGAGTGCGCATGTGTTAGTACGAGAGATTCCACGTGCCTGGGAAGAAAACGTCGACACATAAATAAAATAAACGGGTATGTTCCCTTGCCTGTTTACGATGCAACAAGTCGATCAGTCGGATAATTTTGGGGATTCATGCCTCCCCCATCCTTTCTCCCTCACCTCGTATTACCCTTCTACTTTTACTTCTGCTATCGCAACCAAAATTTTTCCTTTTTACAGCACCACCACCAAGTTCGTTATAGTTGTTCACGTCAGACTCTTTTTTTTTTATCTCTTTAAAACACCCACCCTTTGTTTTTTTTTTTTTTTTTTCATTTGTCCCTCCTCTTGCTACAAATCCCATTTTTCATCACCTCCTTTTCTACGAACACCATTCTTTCTCTTTCTTGTAATTTATAAATACAGATAAAAGTTTTCTAAAAATCTTATTTGCTGAATATTTCTTTATTGACAGACACCCAGAAGAGGCAGGTGATTTCCATTTGTGAATATTTTGAATTTTTTTTTTCTTTTACAAGAATTTAATTTTCCTTTTTAGCAGGGATCTTATTTGGTATTATTTATCATTAAACTCACTAATGTTGAACCTCTGTAAACAAAATATGAATGTGTCATCATTATCATCAAGTACGGATTTTCCTGACTTTTTCTCGCTGTTTCTATCATTGGCGGTTCATTTCGGTTAAGCTGTTTTTGTAGTAGTGCGGGTTGGTTGTCTTCCCTAGTCCATGTTTTATGTTTGCGTCTCTGGTTAGTGTGGTTCCTTAAATCGTCATTCGAGCACCTGAAAAAAGATCAGCCTACATTCGCAGGATGACGATTGAATCTGTCATGTTGGCTATCAGGAGAGCACCTGCCGATCATGACATCCAAGCCTGTTGCCTGGGTCCCACGTTGTGTCATATTTTGATTCAACATTTTTATCATGTGGTTATTTATTATCTGCGCGCCTGACACAGATGTGACCGAGACCAGTCACAGTAACTATTCATGAACAGCAGCTCACAAAAATAAATAAATAAATAAATCAATTAATAAAATGAAAATATATATGAAAAAAATAAATGAAATTTTAAGTTTTAACTTAGTTAAAGTCCATTATCCTTCTATTCTTATGCCTTATCTCTCTAACTGGGTAACTGAACTAGCTTCAGGTGTTCCTGTATCACCTTTATGGTTGTATATTTACAGGTCCGGAGTGGTAGCACCTGATAGGCTCCTATCTATGGGTCAAATAGAAATAAACTGCTTACTTAAACTAAACTGAATTGCTTGAGATGGAACTATTTTTGTCTGCTAAACTGAATTGTTTGATATAGAACTGTTTTTGCGATTGAAACTGTACTTACGTTAAACTGTTTTGACATTTAAACTACGTACTCATGCTAAACTAAGTTGATTGAAAGAGAACTATTTTTGAACTTGAAAATGTACTTACGCTAAACTGAATTGTTTGTTTGGAATAGAACTGTTTTTGAGATTGAAACTGTACTTACGCTAAACTGAATTGTTTGAATTAGAATTGTTTGACTAAACTGAATAGCTTGAAATAAAAATGTTTTTGACAATTAAACTATGTTCTTAAGCTAAACTGAATTGTTTGAAATGGAATTGTTTATTTGTATAAAATGTATTTGGCATTAAATAACCTACAAAGGTTGATATGCCATAAAACCCAAACAACCAAATAAACGATGACATTCTGGGAACTGCTGGTGGAACTTATAAACGACATTCTCTTATTGACTCTTACACATACACGTGCCAGTGTTGGCCGACTAGCAAGGACTTACACACATTAGATCAGTACGGACACTGGATGCAGTCTAGAGGACCTACCATACCAGGAGCGATGGATGATAGAAACAGCGAGAAAAATTCAGGAAAATCCGTGCTTGATGATAATGATGACACATTCATATTTTGTTTACAGAGGTTCAACATTAGTGAGTTTAATGATAAATAATACCAAATAAGATCCCTGCTAAAAAGGAAAATTAAATTCTTGTAAAAGAAAAAAAAAATTCAAAATATTCACAAATGGAAATCACCTGCCTCTTCTGGGTGTCTGTCAATAAAGAAATATTCAGCAAATAAGATTTTTAGAAAACTTTTATCTGTATTTATAAATTACAAGAAAGAGAAAGAATGGTGTTCGTAGAAAAGGAGGTGATGAAAAATGGGATTCAAAAAATAGAAACCCCACACAACCAAACAACGTACAAGCAAACAATTTAAAGCAAACACTAACACAAGAACAAAAAGTAAATCTAAAATATTTAAAGAGAATTATGAACGGGGAAATGTAGAACAGTTAAGACAGAAATTAAAAAAATAAATCAAACACTACATTATAGATCAACGAATAATATAACCAAATTAAATGAACAGGGGTGAAATTAGTTTATGAGAAAATTGGGATCCCCTCAAAAAGCACGATGAAAAAAATCAAAATGGGATGGAAAATTCAAACGGAAACGCAGATAAAAAAAATTATGAAAACAGGCCAAAATGATCAAACAAAGGAAAGACGCTGGAACGTGTAGAGACAAAAAAAAAAGGCAACATGACAAGAAAAAAACAAACAATACAACTTGAGGAAATAAACCAGAAAGTACTGGCGAAAAAGGGAAGATTAAAGAGATATCGATGAAGGGTAAAACAAAACAGACAAAAGAGGATATTCCAAAACAACGAAAGAAAATTCTACGAACAAGCGGGAGGAGATGATACGAAATCATACCAACAACTGGTTGTAAAAGAAACCGAACGATTTTGGACTAAAATATGGCAACTAAAAACATAACAAAAAAGCCGAATGGATAAACAATATGACAATAGAACTAGAAGGAATCGAAGAAGGCTCGAAAGCGGAAATACAGATCGATTTACACCAAATAACGCTAAAAAATATCAAACTGGAAAACGCCAGGCCAAAATGGAATACATGGATTCGGGTTCAAGAAATTCACCTCCATTCACGACAGACTAGCACGAGAAATTAATAGATACCTACAAAGAGCACACGTACCCGAATGGATGACCAAAACTAAGACCACATTGATCAAGAAGGACCCAATCAAAGGAACCGCCACAAACAACTACCCGCCTACTGATGATGTGGAAAATATTAACAGCACAAATAAGGGAAGAGATTTACTACTTGCTAACAAGCCGCAGATTGTACCCTGAAAAACAGAAAGGATGCTGCAAAGGATCCAGAACCACATCCTAAACGAGAGCAAGACGAGACGGAAAAATCTATCTATGATCTGGATTGACCACAAAAAGGCATATGATATGTCTCGCAAATATGGATAATAAACTGCCACAAAATCTACAACATATCAGATGAAGTCATAAACCTTATCGAGAAAACCATAAAAAACCTGGACAGTGGAATTGATAGCAGGAGGAAGAAGCTTAGCTGAAGCGAAGATCCAAAGAGGTATATTTCAAGGAGATGCACTATAACAGTTACTATTCATAATTGCGATGATGCCACTTAATCACATACTCAGAAAATGTACAGCCGTATATAAACTTAGCAAATCGCAGGAAAAGATCAATCACCTAATGTACTTGGACGACATCAAACTATTTGCAAAAAATGGAAAAGAACAGGAAAATCTAATATACGCAGTTTGAAAATACATTTAGAATATACAGTCAAGGCATAGAAATAGAGTTTGGCATAGAAAAATGTGTCATGCTAGTAATGAAAAGCGAGAAACGACACCTGACGGACGGAATGAAACTGCCAAATCAAGACAGAAAAAAGAAAACCTACAAATACTTGGGCATCTTGTAGTCAGACTCCATATAACAAGTGGAGATGAAAGAAAAAATTCAGAAAGAATATCTCAGGAGAACCAGAAAGCTACTCGAGACAAAACTATATAGCAAAAACTTTATCAAAGGAATAAATACCTGGGCTGTACCCGTCGTTAGATATTCGGGACCCTTTTTGAAGTGGACCAGAGAAGAACTTAAGCAAATAGACCAAAGAACAAGAAACTAAAGACCATGCATAAGGCATTACAGATAGACTATATGTATCAAGAAAGGAGGGAGGAAGAGGACTTGCCAGAATTGAAGACGACGTTGACGCATCGATACAACGACTCGAGGACAACATAGAAAATTACGAAGGAGGACTGATTATAGCCACCAGAAACGATACTGACAACACGATTGTCAACAAAATGACAATAACTAGGAAACAAAAATGGGAAGAAAAACAACCTTATGAGTGTTTTAAATGAGTAAAAAGAACGCCTCACGCGGGAAAACATGGACCTGGCTAAGAAAAAGAAACCTAAGAAAAACTGATTCTCTCTTGATAGCAGCACAAAGTAACGCCATAAGAACCAATCATACCAAAGCGAGAATAGATAAGACGCAAGAAAAAAACAAATGTAGGTTATGTGTTGATAGAAAGAAAACGATCAATCTCATAATAAGCGAATGCAGCAAATTAGCACAGAAAGAGTATAAGACGAGACACGACTGGGTGGGCAAGGTGATCCACAGGGAGATGTGCAAGAAATTGAAATTTGACCGTACAAACAAATGGTATATGCACAACTCAGCATCTGTCCTAGAGAATAACACACAAACACCTATGGGACTTTGACATACAAACGGATTACTTAATCTCGGCAATAAAATTTGGCGACCGTAGTCAAGGGCGACCGTAGTCAAGGGCAACCAGAAGGCTCCCTTTTCAATAGCTACAACACCAAAGTGTAGGAGAGGATGCTACTCCTTTCCCTGGATTGCTACATTTTACTCTTGATACGTACCTTATATTGCTGAGTGTTAAGCAAAGAGATTTCGAGTACCATTTTTAAAGTCTTAGGTATGACGCCACCTGGGATTGAACCCAGGTCTCCCAGACCATTCGCGAACACTCTACCCACTAGGCCAATAAGCCGGTTGCAACCAACAAAAGAAAGAGAACTTGCAAAATTGTGGACTTTGCTGTCCCGGCTGACCACAGATTAAAACTGAAGGAAAGTGAAAAGAAGGATCAGTACCTCGTCTTTGCAAGGGAATGGAAAATATTATGGAACATGAAGCTGATACCAATCGTTATTGGTGCTTTTGGTACAGTCAAACTCCAAGGAAAAACCATTATCTTAAACTGATGTGAAAAACTCTTAAAGAGTAGATAATAATAATAATAATAATAATAATAATAATAATAATAATAATAATAATAATAATAATAATAATTATTGGAATTTGTTGCAGGAGGACAAACTTTAGCAAGAGTGAAAATTCAGGGAGGCATCTTCCATGGAGACTGACTTGCGCCACTTCTATCTGTAATAGCAATATTACCACTCTGTTACAAACTTAGGAAGTGCACAGGGAACCACAAATTTACAAAACGATAATAAAATATTTATCAACTTATATACGTGGACAACATCAAGCTATTTGCAAAAAATGAAAACGAACTGGAGACCCAGATACAAACCATAAGAATATACAACCGGGATAGAGGGATAGAATGTGCCATACTCATAATTAAAAGTATGGAAAGAAAAACAAAAGAAGGAAGAGAACTGCCAAATCTGGAAAGAATCAGGACGCTTGGAGAAAAGGAAAATTTCAAATACTTAAGAATATTGGAAACGGACACGATCATACAAATGGAAATGAAAGAAAAAACGAGAAAAGTGTACCTCGAAACTAAGCATCACAGTAGAAATCTCTTCAAAGCGATAAATACCTGGGCAATCCGACTTGCAAGATATTCAAGGTTATTTTAAAAATAGACAAGGGAGAAACTCAGACAAATGTACCAAAGGACAAGGAAATTGGTAATTATGCGAAAGGCCTTACGAATGATGACATAGACTGTATGCATTAAGAAAAGAAGGATGAAGAAAACTCGTTAGTATTGAAGGCTGTGAAGATACATTTACTCAGGGACTACATTAAAAACAGCAAAGAAAAACTAATAACAGTGGCCAGTATCAGCTCTATCAACATAAGAATAGACAGAAAAACAGCAAAAACTGGGAAACAGAAATGGGAAGAAAAAAACTATAAAAAACCATGGATATTTCAAACGGCAAACTTTTGATATTGCACCCAAGAAGACCAGGACATGGCTGAGAAATGGAAACCTTACCAGAGAAACTGAATCTTTTTAAATAGCAGCACAAAACAACGCCATAAGGACCAATTATATTTAAGCAAAAATCGATTATACGCAAAATAATTGTGAGTGTAGACAAAGATCAAACAGTTAATCCCATAAATGAATGCAGAAAACTAGTGCAAATGAGGTACGAGATATACACAACTGGGAATCGTGCTAGAAATTGAAATTTGGCCATACTACCGAAAGGAATATGCGTTCTGGAGAATGAGACGCATAAAATTCACTGGGATTTTGAGAAACAAACAGATCACCTCATTCTGGTAAGAAGACCTTACCTAGTGCTCATTAACACGAGAAGAAAAAAGAACTCAAGTGGATTTTTCTGTTCCGGCGGACCACAGCGTGAACAAAAGAACAAAACAAAAAAAAACAAAAACAAAAACAAACAAACAAAAAACAAAAACAAAAACAAAAACAAAGCGGAAAGATAAACAAATACTTGGACTAAGAAACGTAGAATATGAGGTTAATGGTGATACCAATTGTTGTTGCTTCCCTTTGAACGCCCTCACCGGGCTTGGAGAGGAAACTGGAGGAATTAGAAATCAGAGGAAAATTTGAAACCATGTTGACAACATCATAGTTGAGATTGGTTGAAATAGTCTTGGAGACTTGAGGAGATTTGCTGTCACTCGCAAGGAGTAAAATTAGTAATTCGAGGAGGTGTGACGTGTTTTTCGAAGCTCCGAAGAAACTTAAAATTGATTTTAAAGTAAATATTCATCCTAATTTTTTTTTAATTCCAATTTGAATATTAATTGTAAATTAATAGTCAATAGTAAATATTTTTTATAATTTGATATATTTTAACATTTATGATGAACAATTTTAATGTATGATTTTAACTTATAATCTTCAAATTACGGAAACTAGTTAGTTGCCGTTTATTCATCACAGGGTGAAGACGCATAAAGAGTTGCCATTTAGTCGTCAACGAGTGAAGACACATAATGAGTTGCCGTTTCTTCGCCGGAGAGTGAAGACACGTAATTTGGGATATGAAAGAACCCCAAATTCCAAAATAATGCCACGCAGAGAACCCTGAGAGAAAAGAAAGAGCTTCTCCTTTGAATGAATCAGCACTCCGATGTAGGGTGAGTCACGTTAAACGAATACCCAAAGAAAGGACTTGTCCACGAGGAAAGAGACAATTATTAATCTTGGTCTTATCTGAAATAAGAAGTGTATCCTTCTACCAACGCTTTATGGAAACCCAATAACGAGGGAAAAAAGAGAAAAGAGTAAACTCCACAGACTCACAAGTAAGTAACATACAATTTAAGTATATTCAAATTTATCCCGCTGCATTCATGCTGACGTGAATAAAAGATAAATTACGGGAGGAAAGAAAACCCCTGATGAGGTAGAGGAGAAAAGCAGGAACATTTCCCCAATGATAAACTTGAGATTTAGAATACGAGCTCTACCAATAAATCCCGAAGCCTGAAGGAAAGCGGAACGTGTCTAACGCTGACGAACTACACTCTCACCTTCCGCCATTAAGAGATATTAAATGGGGGACCTCGTCCGGGTTACGGATATTTTACTGGAGGCTCCTCCGAGACTTTCTCGCTCTTGACTTTTACCTGAATTGTTTTTTTTCTTTGTTTCTTTCTTTTATTCAATAAAAGAATATTGTAAACCCAAACACGGCAGTTCAGAGTCCTTTTTTGTTGTGGAAGAATTGTATTTGTCGAAGACCTTGGATTTGAGGGGGAAGGCTTGCCAGTTAGCTGCGTTGACTTTTAATAATTCACCTATAACTCGCCAAGTGGCTTTAAAATGTGGTTCCGCTCGGGAGTTGGTGATATCAGTAATACAAAATAGCGTTCGGCAAACCACAGCCAAAGTCTGCGCCCTGCATTAACTGGTGGACTTGGCGGGAACGAACAGCACCCCGCAAGCCCGCTAGGCACTTGGCGGCGTAACATCATTTTTTTTTTACTTGTTTTATTTGATTTTTAATTCAAAGTCACACTAGAAATCTGTCAGTTCATTCAGAATTCAAAATAATTATTCAAAATAGTGTTATTAAGTAAATAATTCAATAAAAGTTATTCGAAATTTATTTTTCATTTTATCAGTTATAATTATACGGTTGTTGAAATGTGAAATATTTGTCCGTCAAGACAAATAATCGACAGTAATTTGATATAAATTTATTAACATTCAAAGTAGTTTTCATGTAGAATTTTAAAAATAGAATTTAATATATTTTTTAATTCACATATATCATTCAAACCTAATTCAGAAGTATAATTATTTTAAATTATTATTAGCACCATAACTTTTTTAATTTGATGTGCTTTTACTAAAGTTGTTATTCGTAAAGGGAAAGCTGTTAAAGTTTAATGCTATTACTGTTCATAAATTTTAAAGAATACTGAAAAAAAAAACAAAAAAAAAAAACGTCTTAATAGATTTTAAAAAATCCGAATGAATGATCGAATGAATAAATGAATGGATTAATAAATAGATTTTAGTAAACACATTTAAATTACTTACTTAAGATTTAGTATCAGCAAATTTACGAACATTTCTTTTTCTTTTCATCGATAAATTTATTTATTTCATACATCAGTTTATTTTCATGTTATTTCTTTTTTCCTTTCCGTTGGACACAGAAAAGAAAAAGAATAAAAATCAAAATACCATTTAATATAATTTAAGATTAAATTATTACGTTAAACTTATTTTGAATGGTCTTCCCCCTTCATCTCTGATGAGAAATACGTCTACATTTACTATCAAACTTTTTTCTTCAGAGCTTCGAGATTGCAGATTGTATTCCCTTGCATCTGAAACGCATAAAGTTATAATATAATTAATAACATAACATAAATTCTTTGTTTATGAATTATTGATAAATATGGTCAAAGAATATTTTTCTGCTGATAGTGTCACCAAAACAAAAACACTTCTTAGCAATTAGAATAAAATACACCATATATTAAAACCAATTTTATGACACACCCCGCAACTGTCTTCCTGTGGATAAAAAAAGACTGTGTTTTTTAATGATGAACCAGGCTTGGATGGAAAAATCATAACTGGAACAAAATCCTCCGCTCACTTCGGTATTTAGGAGAACTGGAATAATCCTAACCCGGACCAACCAAGATGTTCACAACCAACAAAAAAAATAAATAAATAAATAAAGAAAGAAAGAAAGAAAGAAAAAATGGTCAAAGTTGATAGTATAGAAATATAATATGCGTTTTTTATGCAATTAACTAACCATCAGGAAGAAGTTTTACTTTGGAGCCGAAAATGTAGTGAGAAAGGAGTAAATATACAGATACACGCTTAGATCTCAATAAATTAGCAAATGTCAGAAGATATATCATTAAAAGCAACAAAGCAACTGCTAAACGGATGTTGAAAAAGATTATAGTAGTTGCTGATATCCAATGAAATGAAAGTGGAGTAATTGAAATGGAAATTCCAGCAACAGAAAATGAATACAACAAATTAGACAACCCCAAATAGAAAACCCAGGCTACACAGAAAATAAGATTAAATCGACGAAATGAAAGAAAATATAATCAGAGAAATCGCTACGGTAACTAATACTGATATGAAAGAGAGAGCAACTCAGATTTTTTTTTAAATGACGAAAATAACCTAAAGTTGATAAAGGTTGCAAACTATGTCATAAAAAATCTTCTACATGAAATCAAACTTTGCAAAAAATGAAAAAGAACTGGAAACTCTAATACACGCAGTGAAAATATACAATCACGACATAGGGATGAAATTTGGCATAGAAAAATGCGCTATGTTCATAATGAAAAGCGGGAAACGACACATGATCGAAGGAATGGAACTACCTAATCAAGAAAAAAATTAGAACGCACGGAGAAAAGGAAACGTACAAATACTAGGGAATATTGAAAGCTGATACCATCAAACAAGTGCAGATGAAAGAAAAAAATTAAGAAAGAATATCTTAGGAGAAAGAGAAAAGTACTCGAGACTAAACTATATCGCAGGAACCTTATCAAAGGGATAAATACCTGGGCTGTACCCCTAGTAATATATTCAGGACTATTCTTTAAGTGGACTAGAGAAGAACTTAAACCAAAAGACCAGAGAAAAAGAAAACTAATGACCATGCAAAAGGCATTACATCCCTGAGATGACGTAGACAGACTATATGTGTCAAGAAAAGAAAGAGGAAGAGGACTTACCAGCATTGAAAACAGCGTGGACACATCGATACAACGGTTCGAAAACTACATGGATTACGGAGGAAGACTGATTACAGCCACCAGAAACAATACTGACAACACGAGGACCAACAGAACGAAAATAACCAGAGAACAAAAACGGGAAGAAAAACTATGGATGTTTAAAGCGACTAACGAGCAATATCTCAAGAGAAAACATAGTCGTAGCTAAGAAAAAGAAACCTTAAGAGAAAAACCGAATGTCCTCTAATTGCAGCACAAAACAACGCCATAAGGACCAATCATATTAAAGCAAGAATAGATAAGACGCAACAAAACAGCAGATGTTAGTTATATGGTGAAAGAGGCGAAACGATCAATCACAAAATAAGCGAATGCAGCAAATTAGCACAGCAAGAGTATAAGGCTAGACACGATTGGGTCGGCAAGGTGATCATCTGGGAATTGTGCCAGAAATTTAAATATGACCATACGAACAAATGATATATGCGCAACCAAGCATTTGTTCTGGAAAGTAAGACGCACAAACTCCTCTGGGATTTTGAGATACAAACGGATTACCTAATCTCGGTCAGATGACCAGACCTAGTAATAGTCAACGAAAAAAAAAAAAAAAAAAAAAGAAAAAAAGAAAAAGAAGAACTTGCAGAATTGTGGATTTTGCTGCCCCGGCTGACCACAGTGTAAAACTGAAAGAAAGTGATTGAAGGATAAATACCTCGACCTTGTTAAGGAATTGAAAAAACTGTAGAAGATGAAAGTGACAATTATATCAATTGCAGTTGGTGCTCTTGGTACAGTCACCACAGGATTGACACAAGGACAGGAGGACTTGGAAATGAGAGGATGAGTGGAGACCATCCAAACTACTGCATTATTGACATCAGCCTGAGAAGAGTCCTAGAGACTGAGAAGACTTACTGTCACTCAAACTGGAGACTTGAGGAGACTTACTGTCACTCAAACTCCAGTGAAAGACCATCAGCTGACGCTGATGCAAAAAACTCTCGGCAAATAACAATGATATAATAACAATAAGAATGACCGAAAGGGAAGACCACTCTAATCCAAAAAGACCCCCTCAAAGGAACTGCCCCAAACAACTATTGACCCATTGTGGAAAATACTAACGGCACAAATTAGAAGATCTACTACTCATTGATAAGCCGCGGAATCTTCTCCGACGGACAGAAAGGATGCCTCAAGAGAACCGGAGGCACAAAGGAACTACTATATAGAGACTAGCACATCCTCAATGAAAGTAAAATGAGACGGAAAAATCTGGCTATGGCATGGATGGACTACAAAAAAGCTTACGATATGGTCCCCCGAAACTGGATACTACACCGTCTCAAAATGTATAAAATACCCGACTAAATCGCACAGTATATTGAGAGGACCATGCAAATCTGGAGAGTGGAATTGACAGCAGGAGGGAAAAACTTAGCAGAGGTAAAGATCCAAAGAGGCATATTCCAGGGATATGCACTATCACCATTACTATTTTTGATAGCCATGATGCCACTTAATCACATCCTTGGGAAATGCACCGCCGGTTACAAACTAAGTAAATCGCAGGAAAAGATCAATTACCTAATGTACATAGACGACATGAAACTTTTAACCCAAAAAGAAAAAGAATTGGAAACCCTAATACAATCAGTGAGAATATACATTCAAGATATAGGAATGGAATTTGGCATAGAAAAATGCACCATACAAGTAATGAAAAGTGGCAAACGATAGATAACGGAAGGAGTCGAACTACCAAATCAAGCAATCAGAACGCTCGGAGTAAAGGAAACGTACAAATACTTGGGGATATTGGAAGCTGACACCATCAAACAACAGGAAATGAAAGAAAAAAAATTAAAAAGAGTATCTCTGAAGAGCCAGAAAATTACTCGAGACAAAACTCTATAGCAGAAACCTTATCGAAGAGATAAATACCTGGACGTTTTAAGTGACTAACAAACGACATCTCATACGAGAGAACATGAACGTAGGCAAGAAAAGGAAACCTTAAGAGAGAAACTGAATCTCCTCTAATAGCAGCACAAAACAACGCCATAAGGACCAACTATATCAAATACAGAATAGGTAAGACGAAGTAAAACAGCAAATGTAGGTTATGTGGTGAAAGAGACGAAACGATCAATCACATAATAAACGAATGCAAGCAAATTAGCACAGAAAGAATATAAAACTGGGCACGACTGGGTAGGTAAGGTGATCCACTGGGAATTGTGCAAGAAGTTGAAGTTTGACCACACGAACAAATGGTATATGCACAACCCAAAATCTTTCCAAGTGAATGAGACGCACAAACTCCTCTGGGATTTTGAGATACAAACGGATCACCTAATCTGGGCCAGACGACCAGATCTTATAGTAATCAACAACAAAAGGAGAACTTGCAGAATTGCGGACCTTGCTGGCTCGGCGAACCACAGAATAAAATTAAAAGAATGTAAAAAGAAGAATAAGTACCTCGACCTTGCAAGAAATTGAAAAAGCTGTGGAACATGTAAGTGGCGATAATACTAATTGTAATTGGTGCTCTTGGTACAGTCACCAAAGGATTAGTACAAGGGCTGGAGGACTTGGAAATAACAGTCCCGGAGACTTGAGGAGACTTACTGTCACTCAAGTGAGAAACCATCAGCTAAGGCGGTATGTAAAACTCTCAGAAGAAGAAGAAGAAGAAGAAGAAGAAGAAAGGGAAGGTGGAGAAATAAAAAAGCAGATTTTAAATTAAAATAAGAAGGAAGAAAATATTTTGCTAGTTCTCCCAATTCTAGTGAGTTTGAAAAAAAGCATAAAACTATTGATGATAGAAGTAGGACGAAACTAGATAAATGGAATTTTTTCATTGTACGCACAGCTAAAGATAATAAAATGACAAAAAGGAAGAAGCAAATAGAAAAGGCTGTGGAAACTAACGCAACTGTCGCCGTCACCAATAACTGAATATAATAACAACACAGAGAGGATTACAAAGAAAATGAAGAAGAAGATTGAAGAAAAAAAATAAAAACGTTTCGAATATATTACATTTCATAGGTTAAAGTTTTGGCCATCTGTGACCTATACTTTTAGTTCGACCCAACTTCCTGACAAAACTTACAGCCTTTCTTTTTGACAACATTCTATGGGTCTTTCACTCCTACATTAAAAATAACAATCTTATCAAAGAGAGAGAGAGAGAGAGAGAGAGAGAGAGAGAGAGAGAGAGAGAGAGAGAGAGAGAGGCAGCTTGTAATTTTAAAACCTGTACTATTAGTTATGTTTTGCAGCCAATGGCGTCCTGTTGATTATTTTTGATTTTGTTTTTGTTAGAAACTTCTTTTGGATCAGGGACTTTCTTGTTTTTTGCATTAAAACTTTCTCTGTGTCCAAAAATATGAATAGCAAATTTGGTAACTCTGCATAAAACTATTTCACCATCTGTAGAGGAAAAACAAACACTTCTTAATTATTGATGAACTCATCACTGATCAGTTTCTGGTTAAAATCGAGAAATCATTTGAATGACAAAATAACAATTTCCATTTGTAATCGTTTTCAGTATGTGTGGGGGGGCACGCGGGTGTGTGTAAAAAACTTACATTCTTTATCGAGAGAAGAGTAAATTTCAGTTCAGTAAAATAATGAAGCAAATGACTGGAGCATTTTCTCATCTGGATGAAGAATGTATTATATTTCTATTTAATTATTTTGTACATTATCACAAACATTTCATCAGAGGAATATTCTGGACAAGTACCAAAGATTATAAAATAAACATTGTTTAGAAGAATGGAATAGGCAGAAGGAACTTTTGACATTTGTCAGTTAGCTTCACCATGTCTGCATTCCAAGTTCTGATGTTTTATTTAACCTAGATGAGTACTTCAGCTAGTTATCGATATTTGTTAAGATTATTTTGCTATAAGACTAAAATAGTTCGAATGGGAAGTATCTAGCTACTTTGGCCACGATGCTATCCTCTTAGCCAATTATTACAGTCATTTACCTTTAATTTGTACGAGAAGAAAAGAAAAGAAAAAGAAAAAAGAAAAAATGTTTTAAGTTTTTCTTCAGTAAGTGGAAGTGAGCCGGCGTTGGGCCAGGCATGTACCGATTGAAAATGCCACGCAAGCCATAAATGAGATATAGTTGGACAAACAAAGGGGTTGCGGAAGAGAGAATGGACAGGAATGATCCAAATGTCGACTGATAGTGTTTGGTGACAGAATTTTCGCGTGTATTACTGGATAAGAGTTAGTCTGGCTCCAATTTGGGACTAAACAATGTTGGAAAAGATAGAGTAAACCTTTGGGATGTGCATCATTAGTCAGAAG